>JAJPUD010006644.1:68536-98194 GCA_023553655.1 Myrmecobius fasciatus | reverse complement strand
TGAATAGATGCCCTTCAATTGGAGAATGGCTGAATAAATTATGGTATATGAACATTATGGAATATTATTGTTCTGTAAGAAATGACCAGCAAGATGATTTCAGAGAGGCCTGGAGAGACTTACATGAACTGATGCTGAGTGAAATGAGCAGAACCAGGAGATCATTATACACGGCAACAACAGTACTATATGACAATTAATTCTGATGGACATGGCTCTCTTCAACAATGATATGTTTCAAACCACCTCCAATTGTTCACTGAAGAAAGCCATATACACCCAGGGAGAGGGATGTGAAATGTGGACCACAACATAACATTCTCATACTCCTTGATTGATGTTTGCTTACATTGTGTTTCCTTTATCTGATATATCATTTGTGTAGATAAGGTTTTTCTTGCACAACAATGATAAGTTTGGAAATATGTATACATATATTCGATTTGCCAATATTTTAACATAATTAACATGTAGTGGATATCCTGCCATCTAGGGAAGGGGTGGGGAGTTGGGGGGCGAAATTTGTAACAGAAAGCTATGTAAGGGTTATTGTTGAAGAATTACCCACACATATGTTATGCAAATAAAATAAAATTTAAAAAAAATAAAATAAAATAAAAATAAAAATAAATGTTATTATCTATGCTAAGCTCCATGATAACCATGGGATTTAGATCACTATGTAGTACAATAAAAAATGATCTCTGAAAAAAAAAATAACTATAAACAATATAAAATACTTGGGAGTTTTCCTATCAGATAAACCCAGGGACTATATGAATACAATTTGAAAACATTTTTCACATAAATAAAGACAAAACTAAACAACTGGTAAAATATTAATTGCTCATGGGCAGGTCACACCAATGTAAAAAAAAAATGGCAATTCTATCTAAGTTAATTTACTTATTCAGTACCATACCAATCAAATTCCCAAAGAATAACTTTATACAGCTAGAAAAAATCATCTAGAAGAACAAAAGGTCAAGAATATCAAGGGAATAGATGAAAAAACTATGAAGAAAAAAACCTACGGTTTCAAACTATTTTACAAAGCAGTAATCATCAAAAACAATCTGGTATTGACTAAGAAGTAGAATTGTCAGGGCCCGAGAATGAGAAAACATAGGCCTATGCATGAACTTTAGATTGAGTGATTAACTACACCTTGAGACTGCTGGACCATATCCGTGCCTTCCACTCCCTGTTACTCGACCCCCATGTCCTTACACTCCTCACCCTGCTGCCCAACCCCCGTGTCCTTGCATTCTCCGCTAATTACCTAAACCCCATCTGCAATCGGACCAGCCCGACCACCTCCACATTCCTGCAACTCCTCATCCCTAACGGCATTGGCCTATTTAACCCTAGCTCTTTTGTTTCAATAAACGAGACTATTCCATCTGCCATGTAGTCTCCTTCCTCTCTCTCGCCTATTCTCTCCCTTCAGGTCGGGTCCTCCTCGCCCCCACGAATTACTAAAGTCCCGGTGGACGGGACATAGAATAGTGTAACAGTGGAATAAATTAAGTACATAATATTATTAACTTGTTCAGTTGTTTTATTTGTGTCCAACTCCTTGTGACACCACTTGGAGTTTTCTTGGCAAAGATATTAAAGTAGTTAGCCATTTCCTTCTTCAGCTCATTTTATGGATGAGGAAACTAAGGCAAACAGGATTAAGTGACTTGCCCAAGGTCACACAGCTAGTAAGCTGTACACTCTGTATCTAGTAGTAAATAGCCATAGAAATCTAATGTTTGAGAAACCCAAAAATCTGAGCTTTGGAGTTAAGAATTCAACATTTGACAAAAATTGCTGGGAAAACTGGAAAGTAGTTTTGCAGAAACTAGACATAGACCAACATCTCACGCTGAAAACTAAGATAAGGTTAAAATGATAAATAATTCATAAATAAATTTGGGAAGCATGGAAAAATGTACCTGTCAAATCTATGCATAAAAGAAGAGTTTCTAATCAAACAAGAGATAGAGGAGATTACAGGATCCAAAAAGGCCATTTTGATTAAATGAAATTAAAAAGCCTTTGGACAAAGAAAACTAATGCAGCCAAAATTAGAAGGAAAACAAGAAACTGGGGGAAAGCTTTCAACAAGTTTCTTTGATAGACTCTTCTTTTCTAAAATATAAAGAGAACTGAGCCAAATTTATAAAAAATAAGAGCCATTCCCCAGATGATAAATGTTCAAAGGATGTGAACAGGCAGTTTTCAGAAAAAGAAACCAAAGCTATCAATAGTCACATAAAAATGCTCTAAATCTTTACTAGAGAAATGTAAATCAAAATAATTCTGAGATGCCACCTCACATTTTTCATATTAGCTCACATGACAGAAAAGAAAAATGACAAATTCTGGAAGAGATTGGGAAAAATTGGAACACTAATACTAATTTTGGTGGAATTATAAGATATTCCAACTATTCTGGAGAACAATTCAGAACTATGCCCAAATGTCTAAAAAGTTGTGCGTATCCTTTCACCCAGCAGTATCACTACTAGATCTGTATCCCAAAAAAAAATCAAAGAAAAGGGAAAATAATTTATTTGTATAAAATTATTTATAATAGTTCTTTTTGTGGTGGCAAAGAACTAGAAATCAAGGGGATGTCCATCAATTGGAGGATGACTAAGTTGTGGTATGTGATTGTGCTAAAAGAAATGATGAGCAGTGATTAGAGAAATGCAAATTAAGACAACTCTAAGATACCCCTTCACACCTTTCAAATTGGCTAAAATAACAGGAAAAATATTGATAAATGCTGGAGAAAATTGGGAAAACTGGGTCACTAATATATTGCTGGTGGAGTTGTAAACTGATCCAAAACTCTGAAGGACAATTTGGAACTATGCCCAAAGGGCTATCAAACTGCATACCCTTTGATCCAGCAGTATCTCTACTAGGTTTGTGGCAGCCTTTTTGTTTTGTTTTTTGGGTTTTTTGTTTTTGGTTTTGGTTTTTTGGTTTTTGTTTTTTTTTTGTTTGTTTGTTTGTTTGTTTGTTTTGCTGAGGCATTGGGGTTAAGTGACTTGCCCAGGGTCACACAGCTAGGAAGTGTTAAGTGTCTGAGGCTAGATTTGAACTCAGGTCCTCCTGACTTCAGGGCTGGTACTCTATCTATCCACTGCACCATCTAGCTGCCCCCTCTCTACTGGGTTTGTATCCCAAAGAGATCACAAAAAAAGGGAAAGGACCCACATGTGAAAAAATATTTGTGGCAACCCTTTTTGTAGTAGCAAGGAACTAGAAACTGAGTGGATGCCCATCACTTAAAAAATGACTGAATAAATTATGGTATATGAATGTAATGGAATATTATTGTTCTATAACAAACGATCAGCAGGATGATTTCAGAGAGGCGTGGAGAGACTTACATGAACTGATGCTGAGTGAAGTGAGTAGAACCAAAACAACATTGTACACACCAGCAAGATTATGTGATGATCAACTCTGATAGACTTGACTTTTTTTCAACAATGAGATGATTCAGGCCAATTCCAATAACCTTGTGATGGAGAGAGAGTCATCTGTATCCACAGAGAAGACTATGGGTACTGAATGTGGCTCACAACATGGTATTTCTACCTTTTTGTTGTTGTTATTGTTGTTTACTTGCTTGAGGTTTTTTCTCTCATTTTTTTCCTTTTTCATCTGATTTTTCTTGTACAGCATGATAAATGTGGGACTATGTTTAAAAAAATTGCACATGTTTAACCTATATTGGATTACTTGCTGTCTAGAGGAGTGGGGTGATAGAGAGGGAGGGAGAAAAATATGGAACACAAGGTTTTCCAGAGGTGAATGTTGAAGACTATCTTTGCATGTATTTTGAAAAATAAAAAGCTATTTTAAAAAAAAAAAATTGATGACCAGGATGGTTTCAGATAAACCTGGAAAGACGTGTATGAGCTCATGCAAGATGAACCAAACAGAAGCAGGAAAACATTGTATATATATATATATATTAACAGCAATAGTATAAAGATGATCAACTATGTAAACTTAGCTATCATGGTCAATGATCCATGAAAGTTCCAAAGGACTGAAGATTAAAAAAATACTATCCACTTGCAAAGAGAGAACTGATGAACTCTGATGCAGATTTAAACATACTTTTTAAAACTTTATTTTTATTTTGTTTGTGGGTTTTGGTGTTTTATTTTGTTTTTGCAACATAGCTAACATGGAAATATGTTGGTCATAACCCTACATGCAAAATCAAGCAGAGTGGGGAGAGACAGTATGTAGGGAAAAAATATGGAACTAAATATTTTTAAATGATTGTTAAAATTGTTTACATGTAATAAAGAAAATTTTAATGAAATAAAATAATTTAAGTATATATACATAAAATATTCATTTATCATATCTCTCAGTAGAATGTAAGCTCGATTCTTCTTGTTGCTGTTGTCTCCATCTACTAAGTGCTTAATTAATATTGGTTGAATGAATGAACTTAGTCAAACTTTTCTCTAACTAGTAAAATCAATGTCTTTTTCCCTTGGAAATATTCATAGGATTATAAATCTAGAATTGGAAGGGATCTCAATGGCTTTCTAATCCTACTACCATATTTTACAGATAAGGTAATTGAGGTCTGAAAAGGTTCAATGACTTGTCCAAGGAAACATAGGCAATAAACATAAGGTTTGAACTCAATTAATATTCTTTCTATTCTCTCACAATCCCACCCAAATCCTGGAGAGAGAGAGAGAGAGAGAGAGAGAGAGAGAGAGAGAGAGAGAGAGAGAGAGAGAGAGATCATCTCACATTTCTCCCCAGAGACCAGAGTCAAATAACTTAGGAAATTTCTACCAAATTTACTGCTGAGGTACGGGGGGAAAAAGCAGTTCCCAAGTCCCAAGTTGTGGTGGGGAGGCAGTAAGGGAGAGGAAGGTCTTTTTCTCAAATTTTAAAGAAACAGGTGTATCTATCAATGAGATGCTTCTTTCCTTTTTCCCCATCCCCTCCCAACTTTCCCAGTGTCTTTTTGGGTCAAGTAAAGTTTTCTTTTAGATGACCAAAACAATGATACTGTTGATGATAATAAAGGCTTTTTTTGAAAAAGTAACCTCCTCTGGACTCTGGTATAGTTTAGCTGCTCACATTAAGAGAATCTGGCATGTGGAAGGTTAATTCTCTTATCAAAACTGTACAAAATCCTAATTTTGCAGAGTAGCAATTTAAAAAAAAAAATCCCCAGCAATGGGAAAATGTTGGTTATGCAGCACTAGACATTCAGTACTCAGGGGATCAATTATAAAAACACTCATTCAGCTATTTCTATTCAAATGAACACCTGAAGAGGAGGCCTCAATGGTTTTAAAAGTGTGTGGATATTACTGGATAAATGTTAGTCCAATAAAAGAGATCATCATCTGTTATTTGTGTACATTTAAGTTGACACTAAAAAGATCTTTGTGGAGTAGTCATGGCTGCTTTTTAGGAGAGCATCTTTTAACTCATGGTGTTTTAACACTTTATGAACTGAAGAAAACAGACCACATGCAATGCTGTGTGTGTGTGTGTGTGTGTGTGTGTGTGTGTAAGAGAGGGGGGGGAGAGAGAGAGAGAGAGACAGAGGGAGGGAGGGAGGGAACAAGGGAGGGAGGGAGGGAGAGGTCTTCTGAATGTGTTGTTTTGTTTAAAGATATAAGGGAACAATCCCACTTAGGAGGACACACCTGAAATCCGGAAGGAAGCAGCCCATTTCCCTCACCCTTATGAATATGTAATGATGTGCTTGAAGGCACAGTCACGAACTCCTAATAAGAATTCAAGAGTCTGTGTTTGAAAACAGCCATTTGCATTTGCCCTCTGGTCACAGAACATGGACCATTCTTACTCAAAAAATGTATTTGCCTTTTTTTTTTTTTTTGACTGGAAATATTCCCCATCCTTTCTTCCACAATCAATGTGAGGAAGACCCAAACCAACAAGGAGAGCTGTTGTGTATATTTCGGGGAAAGAATGACACATCTTCTTTTTGATAGGGGAAAATATGAAGGGGTTGCCCCTCATCCATAAATAGCTCAAAGAAATCTTCCCTGAGGATTTTGTGTGTATCTTAAGAGGTTAATACACAATGAAACATGGGATTCAAAAGACCAAAATCTTGATTAAGGAATAAATAAACACTAGAGATAACTAAACACTCCAGTTAGGCCCTGTTTGGGTTTCATTGTTTAACCATTTAAACATACTAAACACAAATCCAACCAAAGTGTGTATCTAAAGGGTTGAGGACCAAAAGAGGGTGAGGAGTAGTCAGGAATAAATGTTCATATTCTATTACATTTTTGTGCTATATAGCAGGCTACTGATTTTGAAATCAAACAATCCAGGCAGTTGGGATAGACATTTAGCAAGTAAATTGTATTTCTGACATAAATTCCCTGCATAGAAAGCTTTCAGTCTGTCATGACTCCTAGAAGCATTCTGCAATTTCAAAAACTCTTAAATTAATATGAGGTAAACAAAATGAAGTTTGTCTGATGAGTTAAGAACCAACAAATAAAGTTAAAACTTCCCTTCTTTATCATTAAAAAAAAAAAATCCTCATTCTCTTTCTTTCCCTTTAAATGAAAAGTACTTTAAATATATATCATCTGATAGGTCTAACTCTTGAGCAAGAAAGGATATAGTGTGATCAGGAAATTAAGAATTCACAAAAGAAAGACTAGAAAATTAATCTCTTACACATAATGCTGTTGATTGAGTTTCTGGGCTAATGTAAATTAGTAAATAATTTTAACTGTTCAGCACCTCATGGATCAAATCAGCTTTATAATGTTTACACCTGCTTAAGTCCTGCTGCAGCTCTATCTTCTAGTTTTCAAAGGGTCATTGAAGGCTAAATACTAATCCCTAAACACTGAAATTTTGAACATTTCTCTATCAAAAAGTAATAGACTAATTGCAATCTTTCCTAGAGAGACATTTGCTTTTCTTGTGAAAGTGCTAATTTAGTGATAGGTATTTATATGTATATTGGTGAGGGAAGGTGGAACTGTGGGGGGGTGTGTGTGTGTGTGTGTGTGTGTGTGTGTGTGTGTGTGTGTGTGTGCTTGGAGTTTAGAGGAAAGAATCAAAGGGGAATCAATTTTATTTCTGGGTACTCTCTGATCTCTTTCTAGCTCTCTTTGAGACTTGGAAGAAGTGAAGATTTCATTGAAAGCCACTGAAGTTAACAGCCACAGTCAAAGAGCAAAACCCTGATTTCAGATCTAACAGTGACACCTGCAGTTTAGCCCAACACATATCATCTCATATTGGGTCAGCAGGAATAGTGGAAAGGGTTTTAAGAGTCAATCAGGCAGCCCCTCTGCTGTCCAAGCTGACCTACTCCTTTCTATCAAGTGGGTAAATAAATTCTCCTTGCCTCTGGTTACCATTTTATCCTTAAGCACTGGGGCCTCCTTATTGGTCCAGCTAGAATGGAAACTACAAAAAGAAATGAAAGAGGTCTGATTTGTTATTCTCAGGTGCCTTACAGCCCATATTCAACCATTTTAAAGAAAGCTAAGGAAAACACCAGAAATGGCATGGCCCCCCGTGGTTTGTAGAAAGAATCCTAATACCAAAGAAGACTGATGACAATACCATTTGACAACTTTTTGAATCTTGCCCAATCAGGATCAGAAATGGAAAATTAAATAACTCGGCAAGCAGTGAGTATCAGAGGCAGAATTTGAACCCAAGTCCACTGAGTCTCAGAGTCAGCACCCTTTCTACTATATCAAAGGGTGTTTACAAATGCACCAATTTCAATGGAAGGAATATTCTATTATTTATGGATGTTGTGCAATAAATCAAATAAATCTAAACTAATAGATTTGAAGTCACCAAGCTTTAATATTGAAGAAGTCAGATCTGTACGCTTCACAGTGAAAGCTCCCTGCCTCCAGTGGACAATAAAAAGGCTGTGATTTTTAAACTTTGTTCAGGGGGTTCAGAAGTGCAGACTGGATACGATTGTGACTTCCAATTACAATCCAATTATGTCCTTAATTGTTGTCTACATCTTTCCTTCATTTTGGGGTATTCCCAATCTAATCCCACCCCACCCTCCAACTGTACACATGGAACATGCTCAGAATTACCCTTACTGATTTTAGTTTACTACATGATAGCTCTGTAGCTCACTTAAGGCAGGGTCTACAATGAGATAATAAAGAATCTTCTCATTGGCACCTGAGTTGTTGATACATTGTATCGTAATGCCTCAGTTTCCCTGAATTGTAATACCTCAGTTTCCCTGAATTATTATGCTATACCCTGAATAAAACATTATGGTCAACCTCCCTTTCCATAGCCCATTAAGCTCTGATCACTCTCATATTCCAGTGAGTCATAAAACTCCAGACGGCTTATCTCAAATGCCTGGGTATCTCTTGCCCCAGATTCTCTGGCTCTTGCTTTTGACCTTCTTGACTCCCAACCTGTCAGAATTAAAAAGTTATGGTCCTTCCTGAAATTATGACTTACCTAGCGTTCTGCCCCCTCCTTGCCTTTGTTTCCCTGATAGCTGGAGACCTATAAAAGTCTCTGGAATTAATTGTGCCCTGCTGGATACTTTGAGACAAGAGTCCCATTCAGCTGGCTGGCTTTGGCTAGTCCAAATTCTCCACTATGAAAATATTAAAAACCTAATCTTTGTCTTGCCTCAGTTTCTCCAGCATTACATTTCAGACAAAAATAGTCAACCTACCCATTCCCCTCCTCTTCCTTTTTGGCTGGCTCTCTCTTGACTATCAATCTACAAGTTGTATAATATGACTTCAGTGAAGGATGGGCAAAAATGGATCCTTTTCCACCCTAATATCATAGTAACCCCACAGGTCTCTGCACATGGGAAATAGACTCAACTAAGTAAATTTGCATACAGAAGGAATCCTGGCAGACCCTGCCTCTTTTGTGTTTCCTTTCCCAAATAATAATAATCTCCAGATTTTATGCCTCCAATCACAGCAACAAGCTTTTTGAGTTAAAGAAATCTAAAGAATTTAAGATAGGGAAATTGCAGTGTCCATGAGATGCTACCCACTGGAGAGGTTAGATGAAGCATAAGCCTAAGGAGTTTTAACTGTAGAAACAGCCCATTGGAAAATTTAGAGAAAGTTTGGATTTGGAGTGGAAACTGAAGAACAATAGAAAATGAAGGTGAAATGTAAAATTTTTATTAACAGTCTTGCAAAGACAGCATTATGTGATGATGAGGTCTAAAGATTGTTGTCCTAGCAGAACATAACAGGAGTTTTATGTTCTGCACATTTGTGAAGGTTTCATTTTTGTTTTTGTTTTTCTCTAATTTTTCTTAAATGTCAGGAATAAATTACCAGTCCCATATCCAAATCACTTTGTATATTGAGTACCTTCCTCTCTACCACCCTTTGGGAAACCCTTTAAATTTGTGAGTCAAAATATAATTTACTATAACTAAATTTATCCCGGTAAGCCACAACTGGGGGGGTTTAACAAGCTGATGATAATGAGAAAATGGACCATCAACCTACCAGAGGTCAGATTAGTCTAAAACCTGGTCAAAACCACATGCCTAGATGGACAAAGAACAGGAAGAAGTGCAGTACTCTAGACCCGAAGGCCCAGATTAGCAATCTCTCAATAATAAATTTTATATCCTCTTCTATAATGGAAGTCTTCCTCTAGTTCTTTCAGTAAATCCCAGATGCTAACATAGTACTAGTTAGACATTGATCTCATTGCTTGTTTTCCTATTCCTCTGTGTTCTCAGTGATTTCTTTTATACCATCACTTTTTGTGTGTCTAAAAGATGGGCTTTTGCATCAATGGATAGCTTGGGAACATTGGAAAACTCACAAACAAAAATCCACCTAACAACAGAAGCAGTATCCAATTGTATTTCCTCGAGGGGGTGACTTTTGTCTCTCTGGCACAGACAGTACATTTGAACTCAGATTATTAAGGTTAAGTAGATTTTGCTCTTCCTGTCTGCCACTTCATGTCCTTGGAGTTCTGGGTGACATGATCTGCTTTAAAGACTGCCTTCCACTTTGGGACATCTTCAAAGAGGTTTCATTGCTCAGAAAAAACCAACTATCCTGCTGGCAGAATGTGCCGATTGCCTTAGCAAACTGTTAATCTTCTCCACCCACATTCACAACCACACAAAGGCTGTCGGCCAAAGTTCAATTATTTTTGCAAATCTGAATTTGGTATAGGGGGCTGTATGGCTTTGCTTTAAAAGCCCCTAATCTATTTCCTCCTGTACATAAATATCTGTAAGCCAGGGTGAGTGTGGATGTATGTGAAAATGAACCAACGCAAAGATTTCTTTATAACTTTTCTCAATATTCTGCTGATTGCTAGTTCAGTAGCAGATGTGCTATGCTTAATGATGCATATACAAGAAACAGCCCCTAATCCCTAAATGAACTTCTTATCTCTAAATATATACAGGATAAGCTATATAAACTCAATTTAGCCACTATGCTATTAAATCTACCAGAACTGAAGACTGAAGGAAGATTGTTAAAGCCAAGCACCTGTTATTGCAAGCCAAAGGATAAGGAAAAGAGCGAGCTCTGAAGGCCCTAGGGTCAAAAAAGTAGTAGGATAGGTCTGGAGTGTGTGTGTATATGGGGAGGGAGAGAGAGGAGGGTGTCTCACCTCCTAAACAAAGCCTTTTCTGCACCAATTGTAGGTGCCAGAGCTTCTGCTTTTCCTGAGTGATCATCCTCTTGGGCCAAGCAGTTCCCAGTTCTTGGTTTAAAAAAAAAAAAAAAAAAAAAGTGTGTAAATTGCCACCATTTTCATGGCATTAGGACAGGGGAGAGAGAGAGATAGGGAATGGGACAGAGACAGAGACAGAGATCTATGATTATTGCGTCATCAAATGTTAGAACAGGAAAAGACCTTCAGGGTTATTAAATGCAATTCTCTGATTTGTCAGATGAGGAAACTGAGGTCCAGAGAATAAGTGCCTGACTCAAGTTCATTAAAGTGGAAATGGTACAAAAAGTTCTCTTGCTTTCCAGTTCTCTTTCCATTGCCATCTTTCCCTTCCTCATCAGATTTTAAATGTTGGAAGAGTTGGGGGGGAAGAACAGAAAAGAAAAGGTCAAGATAAGATGATTTCAAATCCCACTCTGTACAAATTATTTAATTTCTCTAAACTCCAGTAACCTATATAAAATAAGGATATAAGGGGCAGCTAGGTGGTGCAGTGGATAGAGCACCAGCTCTGAAGACAGGAGGACTTGAGTTCAAATGTTGACCTCAGACACTTAACACTTCACATTTCCTCGATGTGTGACCCTGGGCAAGGCATTTAACTCCAATTACTTCAGCAAAAAAAAAAAATAAAAATAAATAAAATGAGGATATAATTGTATCTACCTGATAGGATTCTTTTTTATCCTATTTCAAATGAAATAATGTATGCAAAATATCTTATAAATCTTAAAGCCTTATATAAATTTATATGTATAGGTGTATATATGTACACACACATATAAAATAATCTCTTAAGTGCTCTCCATAAAACTATAGAAAATGTCTCAGAATTTCTGAGTTGAAAGCAATCTTAGAGATCAGCTAATCTAAGTCATACATGAACAAGAATTCCTTCAACAGCATCCCAAAATATGGTAAACCAGGATCATCTTGAAATCTTCCAGGGACAGGGAACTCCACTTCTAGAATAACCAATTCCACTTTTAGACAATAGTACTAGATTTTCATTGGCTCCTTCTCAATTTCAACCTTTGAAAAATGAATCAGCAAAAAATCCAGTAATTTTCTTTCTTTTTTCTTAGTTTCTTTCTTTCTTTCCTTCTTTCCTTCTTTCCTTCTTTCCTTCTTTCTTTCTTTCTTTCTCTTTCTTTCTTCCTCCCTCCCTCCCTTCCTTCCTTCCTTCCTTCCTTTCTTTCTTTCTTCGTTTCTTTCTTCCTTCCTTCCTTCCTTTCTTTTTTTACACTAAGTCCTTATGTGGAGTCTATGGAAAGTTTTTTCAAGAAGAACCCAGAAAGTAAGGTTGACAGCAAAAGCACGTCCAAGAATCACTTGGACCATAATCAGAAAAGGATTTTTTCCAGGTGAGTGGAGTTGAACATTGGTCAAAACTCTATTCCCCAGGGACTGCTTATTCCTGGCCATGGGAGGCTTCTCAAAAGTAACCAGCATTCACTCATACAATACTACCACATGAAAAAATTAAATTAATAGGATCAGACATAAAAGTTAGTACACAGGCATTCAATGATACTAGTACAAGCCTGGGCCAAGTCTTCTCTTAGTGGTAGGATTAGATTCTCAAAAGACAGTGTGGTGTAATGGAAAGAGCAATGGATTTGGAATCAGTGAAGTGAGATTTGAATCTTGTAGCCTCAATAAACTAGACTTTAAACAAATCTCTCCACTTCTCAGGGCCTCATTTTCCCCCTCCATATAATGAAGTTGTTAAATTAAGTGATCTCTAAGTTCCCTTTCAATCATATAATAATGTGACCTTGCCTGAGCTCTGGGAGTTCCCTAAATTTAATGGGGGCACAGAGAAAAATAAACTACATGCCCCCCTTTCCCAAAAACCCCTCTTCAAGCACCACCACGTTAAAAGAAAGAACTATTACATATGCAATACTTGGATTAAAAGGTTTTTTCGATTATACTCATAGAAAAGCTGTGGCCTAGTTTGGGAAATCTGTATTTCACTTTACGGCACACACAGCTGGGTTTAGATTGGCACATATGTTAATATGCAAACTGTAGTATCTGTATTCATAATGACTTGTTTATGAAATAGCAGGAGGGCACCTGGTTCCTTTCTCTTTAATTCTGCTCAAGAATAAACAAAAAGAAACTGTGCTTATGGTCAGAGAAGTACAGAGTCATTTCAAGGCACTTACTCCCTAGAAGGCAACCCTTCTATAGAGGAGATTCTGAACCCTTGGTAAATACTTGTTATGTGAAGAATATTCTGAAGTTAGGGAGTTTCAGGAAAAAATCCAGTGAGGAAATTTAAAGGATTCATAGATGCTCCACAACTAGAAGAATTGAATAAGGAAATGACAACTTATTAAGCACCTACTGGATACTAATCACTTAACAAATATTATCTCATTTGATCTTTACAACACCCTTGGGAAATAGGTTTTCTTATTATTCTCATTTTACAGTTGAGGAAACTGAGGCAGATAGGATAAGTGATTTGCTTAGGTATATGCAATTGGTTGAGTGTCTGAGGCCAAATAAAAACTGGAGTATTCCTGACACAGACTATGCCTCTCCATAAAAAATAACATTAGTCAGAGCTGGAAGCAGACCTTAGAATCTATCTAGTCTAACCCTCTCTACACCATCTAGTTTTAATGCAGTTAAGGAACTGAAACACAGAAAGGGTAAGTAACTTGTTCAACATTAAATAGCAAAATGATAATTTAGTTTAGTTCATGGGAGAAAAAAAAGGTAAGAACTTTAGAAACCAAAGAGATCTTTGAAGATTCTAGAAAAATCCACCAATAAATCATTTTTGAGTATCTACCATAACAGTGAAGATGGCCCATTGTCTCAAAGTGATACACAGTAGGTGAAATATCTCTAGTTCATGGTATTCTCCTGAGTAGTTATCTGCCAACTCTATGCCACCATCCTTCATCTTCACATCTTCAATATATTTGTCCCTATTCCCCAGCCAAAGCTGGGGATCAGTCCACTACACTACAGGAACTGTTTGAGGGAAACAACTGCTATCACAGTCCTATGTTTCACAACTTACTAGGGAGGGTGGGAGTGGAGGAGGTGGCAGGGAGAAAAGTAAGAGGTTAAGGGGGTGATATACCAGGGTGGTAGGCCAGACTCTGTAAAATGGACTGCCTCTCCTTTGGCATGACTGCATTTGACCACAAACAGCTCACACAGAAGATGGTACCATGGTAAATAAACCCACGTGAGAGATCCCAAGGCCTTGCTACACCACTAGGGAGCTCTTATGTATCTTGACGCTAACCTTTCTTCTTTTCCAGCAACAGACAAAGTGTCTTGAGACCTCTATCTCCCAACTATAGGGTATTATCCCAGGTTTTCTCTCCAAAGATACCTTATAACAAATAAGAACAATGTAGGATGGTTTATCTCTCAGACCTGTGGAGGAGGAAGGAATTTGTGACCCAAGAAGAACTAGAAAGTTAAAAAGTTTTTGTACAAATAAAATGAATGCATACAAGATTAGAAGGGAAGCAATAAACTGGGAAAACATTTGTATATTCAAAGATTCTGATAAAGGCCTCATTTCTAAAATATATAGAGAATTGACTCAAATATATAAGAATTCAAACCATTCCCATTCTCTGATAAATGGTCAAAAGATATGAACAAACAATTTTCAGATGATGAAATTACAACCATTTCTAGTCATATGAAAAGGTGCTCCAAATCACTATTGATCAGAGAAATGCAAATTAAGACAACTCTGAAATGCACTATATACCTCTCAGATTGGCTAAGATGACAGGAAAATGATAAATGTTGGAGGGAATGTGGGAAAACCGGGACACTGATACATTGTTGGTGGAACTGTGAACAGATCCAACCATTCTGAAGAGCAATTTGGAACTATGCTCAAAAAGTTATCAAACTGTGCATACCCTTTGACCCAGCAGTATTTCTACTGGGCCTATATCCCAAAGAGATCTTAAAGGAAGGAAAGGGCCCCACATGTGCAAGAATGTTTGTGGCAGCCCTTTTTGTAGTGGCTAGAAACTGGAAACTGAAAGGATGCCCATCATGGAGAATGGCTGAATAAATTATGGTATATGAATGTCATGGAATATTATTGTTCTGTAAGCCAGTAGGATGATTTCAGAGAGGCCTAGAAAGACTTGCATGAACTGATGCTGAGTGAAATGAGCAGAACCAGGAGATCATTATACACGGCAACAACAATACTATACGATGATCAATTCTGATGGACATGGATCTCTGCAACAATGATGTGATTCAAACCAGTTCCTATTGTTCAGCAATGAAGATAGTCATATACATCCAGAGAGAGGCCTGTGGGAACTGAGTGTGGAACACAACACAACATTTTTCACGCTTTCTGTGAATATTTCCTTGCATTTTGTTTTCCTTCTTAGGTTGTTTTTTTTCTTTTTCTCTTTCTAGATCTGATTTCTCTTGTGCAGAAAGATAACTGTATGGATATGTATACATATATTGGATTTGTCATATAATTTAACATATTTAGCATGTATTAGATAATCTGTCATCTAGGGGTGAGGGTGGGGAGAAGGAGGGGAAAAGCTTGGAACAACAATAAAAAAACATTTTGCAAAGGTCAATGTAGAAAAATCACTCATATGTTCTGTAAACAAAAAGCTTTTAATAAAAATAATTTTTTAAAAAAGGTACCTTATATCTCAAGGTCCAACATTGTTTCCCCAAGTCTTCTCACACCATCTCACCCTGTATCTGCTCCAGATTCCAGAATTCTAATTTATAGTTTTCATTCCTACTCAGTGTAGTTCTGTACCCCTCATTTATTTCCTGGGTTTTCCTTTTGCTCATTTCAACTTTTGAATTCATTTTCAATAATGGAAGAAAATGAAGAAAACTTAAACACATTTGTGGCTCTCAGAATATCAGTTGTTATACTAATGGGTATTACTTGCTTGAACAATACCATTTCTATCAATTTTTTAAAAAGTGAAATTCATGAAATAATACAATAATCACTTTGGATCAAATAGATACAAAGCCTAGGCTCAAGATTAGGTGACTTGAAGATATTATAGCAGTAATAGGATAATTTCATCTGCTAATAATAACAGTAACACAACTTTTGCACAAATGAATGTGTTCTACTGCTACCATTTAATTTGCAAATATTTATAAGTGTGCTTAGGCAGGTGATGGGATGAAAGACTTTGGTTAACAGGCAATTAACTTTAATCCAATAACAGTACTTTAGACAATGATGCTAAGTAATACACTGTAAATCTGATAACAAGAACAGTCAGGGTCAAAGACTATCTTGCAAGGTTATAGATGAAGAAGACAATACTTCTGTCCTTGAAAGAGTTTTCTTTCGAGCTACCAGAAATGTCACAGTAGGACAGATCCCCATAGCTCCCATTTCTAAACACTTTGCTCGTTACAATCCCTGTAAAAGAGGAAGGGAAAAAAAGGAAAGAAGGAATTTTCCTCCTTGCAGGATCTGCCTCATCACAATGATAATCTTAACTGATACCTTCCTTCTCTCATCACTTCTCAGGATAGACAATGATGGAAAAAGTATGATGGAAGAAGCACTATATCTGGAGTCATACAACCTTGTATACAATTCCTGATTCTTTGAAGATGTGCCAGCTTTGAGATCTTGGACATATCACTTGACCTCTCTAGAGACTAATACTATCATTTCCAAATTAAAGAAAATTGAAAGAGTTGATCTTACTGGTTCCTAAATCCCTACAATCTCCTATTATTAATATTACAATATTATTCCTGTTCTGGAAAGTTTTCTAATCACATTTGTAAGTGCTAGCCCTAGAAGGGACTGAAATATTTTCTAACCCAGTCCCCTTATTTTATGGGTGAAGAAATGGAGACCCCAAAGAAAGGAAGTGACCTGCTTAAAGAAAGGCACAGTGAATTATCAGTAGACCTAGAACTCAAATCCAGAATAAGGAAAGAAAGAAGGGGGTGGCTTACAATTTTCACTAAGCCACGAAGGATCTTTGAGGAAAGTCTCTTTAAAGTTTGTCTCTTTAGAGTCCTTTCAAAATGCCTTTTAAAAAATAATGGTTCCGGGGGCAGCTAGGTGGCGCAGTGGATAAGAGCACCAGCCCTGAAGTCAGGAGGACCTGAGTTCAAATGTGATCTCAGACACGTGACAGCTGTGTGACCCTGGGCAAGTCACTTAACCCCAATTGCCTCAGCAAAAAGCAAAAAAAAAAAAAAGGTTCCCATTTCTATAGTGTTTTGCAATTTACAAAGCATTTCATTCACAATAGCCTGGGGGAGAGGGGGAGTCAATAGTACAAGTATTATTTTTTCCATGTTCCAGATGAAGAATGAAGAAAGATGAAGAAACTGAGCTTCAGAATGGTAAAATGACTGATTAAGGTCATCCCAATTAGTAAGTTACAAATTAAGTACATGATTTCACTTTCCAATGAGCATAACCAATGAGGAAAGATGTCAGACCCTTTACCACATTGACACACCGGAGATATGAATATGGAGAGGCTGAAGATATGGAGCTGCCATAGAAAAGACTAAGACTTCAAGAGGACAAGTCAAATTAGTCAAATTGTATTATGCTTCCTGATTTAGTATCACTCTTTCTGCTCTGTTCTTATCCACATGTCTCTGCTTCAGCATCTGGATTTCCTCCCTCAGACTTTTTAATCTCTGTGCTCTCAAGACTCACTGGCACCAACCCTACTTGACTTCTCAGTTAATGTTAGATCATCTCCTGTTACAGGTCTGTCCTCTCTACTACCTGGAGTCAGAAAATTATCCTTCCAAAGGGGTATTTGCTTAATTAATTCACACTTATTGGCCACGTCAGCCTCAAAATTTAGGTGATAGATTTAGAAGTAGCAGGAAATTCAGAGGTTATTTGATCCAATCTCTTTACTTTATAAAGAACAAAATGAGATTAGTATATGGTAGAGCCAGAATCAAACCCAGATCCTCTGATCCCTTCCCTCTTTTTAGTGCTTTGCCTACTGCAACACACAACCAATCAGATTGCATAACTGTTTTCATTTCTTTTCATCTTTCCTCCCATATACCTATTTTTCATCTTCCAACCCAATTCCTGAGGAAATACTTAGTATTAACTACTGTATATAACTTTTCAGTCTTTAGTGAAGGTTATAATTAAAAACAGAACACCAACAAGCAATGTTAAAAGAACAAACTTTCTGAAAAAGTTAGATGTATTTCTCCCTTCTGAATTTGTTTCCCATTTAGAGCCAAATATTATAAAGGTGGACTGGTGTTACTAATAAAAATGAATCCCAAGGAAAAAATATACATACTTCCCTCTTTTCTTAGTGGTGGAACAGAGAGAAATCCAGTTCCCAACTTTGTCCAACTTTCTGCATAGTAGGGCAGGAGGTCAGCTGCCAATTGCTCATGGAAGCAAGAGAAATGATAAAGGAGAATATGGATAAATGCCATGGGACTAGAAGTTTCATGTATCAGTACTGTCCATATTTCAGTTGCTAGTTTACTGGTGAAAATATAAAGGACTATATTTCTGGTCCTAGTTAAATAAGGTCTCATAAATATTCAACTATGTATAGTATTTGATGGATCTCCAAAGAACTAGAAAGGCTTTCAAGTACACTCTTGAACAAGATATATTCCTCTACCTTAATAGGTTAAATAGTGCTACAAAGAGTGACTGCATGGAAACAGTATCCTCTTACTCAGCATTTTTGCTGGCTTCAGTGACACATTTTTACTCTTAACATAGATGGAAATCAAATGCAAACTGTATTTAGTAGACTTAGGCTCTGTAGTACTAGTAGTATAGAGAAAACTGATTCTTTCTCTACTCATGTTTTTGGTGCTAATGCTGATCTAAGCAGCCCTAAAAGACACATGTTAGTTTTCAGAGCCCTGAACTTCCCATTTCAACAAACAGGGTGGGTGGCGGGAGTGAGGAAGGTGGAATTCTAAGACTGATGAATTGTCAAAAGCATGATATGGAAATCAATGGATTTTGTTTTGTTTTTTAAATTATGGATTCCCTAAGGAAGATACTGTATAAACTGTATAAGCAAACTGTATAAAGATATTTTGGGCCTGAAATTATTATCATTAGTGTTAATAAGGATCATGAACAATATCCTGATTAATAATTAATACTTATTAATAAGGATTATTAGTAATACATAATTATTATAGGTAAACAATGAAGTAAACCAGAATTTAATAGGTGGAAAGTGAATTGGATTTCATTTAAGAAATTAATTTAGTGATTTTAATCACTCCAAATTTCTTCCAGGAACAGATTCATCTTTTTTTAAATACTAAAGCTCCTCTTGTTATGTTGATCTATCAAATAATCAATCCATAGGTATTTATTAAAAACCTACTATATGAGGCACTGGGCATACAAAGACAAAAATGAAATATTTCCTGACCTCAAAGAGTTTATATTCTCTCAGGGGAAACAAAATGTGTTCATGTAAGTAGATACAATTATATATGTATTTACATATATATGTATATGTGTATGCATACAAAGTAAATATACTATAGGCAGGTAGATTGCATACTGGATAGAGCACTGGACCTAAAGTCAAAGAATACTAATCATGTACCCCTAAGTTAAATCACTTAATCTCTATTTGTCTCAGTTTCTATAACTGTGAAATAGGGATAATAATAACACCCATCTCCCAGGATTGTTGTGGAGTTCCCTTGAGATAATATTTTGTAAAGTACCTAGCACACTGTTTGGCACATGTGCCATAGCACATAGTAGCTACTAAGTAAATGTTAGTTATTATTATTATTATTATTATTTTTATACAAAGAACCTATGGTTAATATGGTCTTGCAAAAGGTTTTAAAGAAGGCTACCACTCCTACATGAAACCTAGAAAATAACTGCAAAGGAATCCAAAATGACCACTGATAAAGAAAAACAAAAAAAAAACCCAAAAAACAAAAATAAAATAAGTTTCTTAATGCAGTACAGAACTGCACATAAAGAATATAGAGGCAGGGGGAGGAGCTATGTCACATAAGTTCATGTGAAGTTAAGTGAGATAGAAAAGCATGTGTGAGTTTCCATAAACCTATAGGAAGGACTCTGAAATAGGGGGAGTAAAGATGGGTAAGGCAGGTGACCAGGGAACAGAGAATATCATGAGCCAGCAGGAGCTCCAGTAATAAGAACCTAAAGCCATATGTTGGCACTGACTTGTTATAACAGAAGCAGGAAATAGAACCGACTCCCATAGACACAGCACGGACACCCAGGTCACACCGTCCTCAGAGTACTGAGGCCGATAGGAGACAAAGACAACTCAATTCCTAGATACTAGTATTAGTGGTTGCTGTGCAGGAGGACAGCATGATCTCCCACATACCAATGGGGCCCACCAGGCCCATAGCAGGTGACAGAACTGACTTCTAATTGGTGATTACAGAAAGAGAAAAGTGAGACAAGAAGTCACAGGGGTCAATCAGGAGACTGAGACAGAAGCCAGGAATTAGGGAAAAGAATTGGATCTACTTAACTTGATCAGCAGCAACACTGACACTACAAGGGGAATAAGATCAAACAATGCCTCCCCAAACCATTCTAAATGGCCAGAGGAAAGTGGACTAAGAATAAAATCCCAATCAAATAACTAAAGCTGAAAATCTGATAGGATAATGGAATCATAAATTTGGAGCTAGAAAAGATCCAGAAAGATTTTATTGATTCTAGCCCCCTCGTTTTACAGAGAAAGAAACAGAAACAGTGAATCTAAGTGATTTGTCCAGGGTCACAATAATAAATGCCTAAGGCAAGATTTGAACTTAGTTCTTCTTTACTTCAATTCTAGATTTTATCCATATCAAGAAATCCTATGGGTTAATAGAAATCCAAATGGTAAACCCTAAAGAAGAGAGTAATTACTCAGCAATTATAAGAAGAGCTTCAAAGGAAAAAACAAAATACTTTATATATATATATAAGGACTATAAGATTGGCTTCAAGAAATGAAGGCATAAATGCAATTAGAAATGAAGTAAAGAGTAGAAGAAAAAAACAAAAGGAGAATCAATAGCTTAGAAAAGTTGGTAGAGAAAGGAATAGCTTACCTGTCAGATCCATAGTAAGAACTTATGACCCAACAAGAGAACATGAAATCCAAAATGGATAATTTTGATTATATTAAATTTAAAAGATTTTGCACAAATGAAAAAAAAATACTATCAAGATTAAAAGGAAAGCAAATTTGGGGAAACAATTTTAACCACCAGTGTTTTTGATAAAGGTCTCATTTCTAAACTATATGAGAACTGAATCAAATTTATAATACAAGCTATTCCCCAATTAATAAATGGTCAAGGATATGAACAGTTTTCAGTTGAAGATATTAAAACTACCTATATTCATATGAAAAAATACTCTAAATCACTATTTGCTAGAGAAATGTAAATTAAAACAATTCTGATCTCATATCTATCAGCTTGACTAATGTGACAGAAAAAAGAAAATGATAAATGTTGAAGATGTAGGAGAATTGGAACACTGATGCCTTGTTGGTGGAATTGTGACCTGATTCAATTATTCTTGAGGGTAATTTGGAACTATGTCTAAAGGGCTATAAAACTATTATACCCTTTGATCCAATAATACCACTACTAGGTCTGTATCCCAAAGAGATCATAAAAAAAGAAAAAGGATCCACATGTACAAAAAATATTTATAGCAGCTCTTTTTGTAATGGCAAAAAAATTAGAAATTGAGAGGATTCTCATCAACTGGTGAATGGCTGAACAAGTTGTAGTATATGGACATGATGGAACACCATTGTGCTATAATAAATGATGAGTGAGTAGATTTCAGAAAAACCTGGAAAGACTTACCCAAATTTGATGCTGAGTGAAGTGAGAAGAACCAGGAAAATACTGTACCCAGTAAAAGCAACATTGTGTGATGATCAACTATGATAGACTTAGCTCTTCAATGCAATGATCCAAGAAAATTACAAGGGATGCATGATGGAACATGCTGATCACATCCAGAGAAAGAATTGATTGTGTCTGAATACAGATTGAAGCATACTTTTTTTTTTTACTTTTTATTTTTCTTGAGGGTTTTTTTGGAAGAAGGGAGATTTATGTTTTCTTTCACAATATAATTTTAATGGAAATGTTTTGCATAACTTCATATGTGCCTTCTTAATGAGGGATTGAAGGTGGGAAGGAAGAGGATCTGGAACTCAAAGTTTAAAAACAAATGTAAAAAAACTGTTTTACATGTTACTGGGGGAAATAAAATATTAAATAAAAATTGTATTAAAAATTATCAGACTCCCTGAAAACCATATTTCAAAAGAAGATAGATGAAAATATTCTAGATCAATTAAAACCAGAGGATAAAGGGGAAAAAAACGGAATTCATAATCTCCCCAAGAAAGAAGCCCCAAAATTGGAACATCCAGAAATGTCATAGCCAAAATCCAAACCTTCTTTGTCAAAGAAAAAAATACTGCAACAAGTCAGAAAAAAAATATTCCAAGTACTGAGGAACTCAAGCCAAAATCACACAAGATTTAGCAGCATTTGCATTTTTTAAAGAGAAAAATTTAGGATATAATATGCCAAAAAGTGCTTCCTACCCCTACCCCTGACCTAAAAAAGAAGTTTAAAACTAAAACTCACCCTGAAAAATTAGTATAATTCTACAGAGGAAAATGAAACAGAGAAATTTTAATAGAATAGTGAAATTTCAAACATTCCTGGTTGAAAGGCCAGAACTGAGTAGAAATTCTGAAATGCAGAATGGAAGAGAAACATAGGAAGGAAAATATATCTACAAGAATAGGTGCTCTTTGATAAATAACTTAAGTATTCATAACCTGATAACTCAGAAAAGTATTAAAAACTATTTTCTCTAGTTACATGTCAACAAAAAGTCATTCTCTACTGGATAAATGGCCAAAGGATATGAATAGACTTCTCCAAAGAAGAAAAGCTAACTATCAATAACTGTACAAAAATGCTCACATCAGTAATAATAAGATAAACATAAATGAAAATAACTCTGAGATTCTACCTTATCTTTATCAGATTGGCAAAGATGATTTTTTAAAACATTGATTGTTCCAAAGGCTGTGGGAGGAAAAGCACACATGGTCTAGAGCATTTTGGAATTAAACCCCAAAAAATGATTGAAATATACATTTTTTCTTTCAATAGCATTTTATTTTTACTAATATATGTAAAGATAATTTTTAATATTCATCTTTGTAAGATTTTGTGTTCCAAATTTTCCTCCCTTCCTCTCTTACCTCTCCCGTTCCCAAGACAGCAAGCAATCTGAAAGAGATTAAATATATGCAATCCTTTTAAACATATTTTTATATTTTTCATGTTGTGCAAGAAAAATTGTGCAAAAAGGGAAAAAAGTGCCAAAAAAAAAAAAAAACCCAAACAAACGACAAAAAAAGATGCTTCTATCCACATTCAGGCTCCAGTTTTCTCTCTGAATATAAATGACATTTTCAATCATCCCATTATTGAGGACAGCCAGGTTCATCATAGTTGATCATCACATAATTTTGCTGTTACTGTGTACAATGCTCTCATTGTTCTGCTCACTTCACTCAACATTAGCTTTTTGAACATACTTTTTGACTCAGTGATAACCACTATTAATCATATATTCTAAAGAGATCAGAAAAGAGGGATAAGATTTGTACAAAAATATTCATAGTAATACTTTTTGTTATATGAAAGAAATGGAAATAAAGTAGATGCTCATCAACTAAGGATTGAACAAGATTTTGACATATGAATATAATGGAACATTATTGGAAAAACTGGAAAATACTGTAGCAGAAATTAGATATAAACAGGTATATATCTATATACCATATGGGTACTCAAACTGGAATATATGACTTAGAAGTAAAAGTTGACATCATAAGCAAATTAGAGAATAGGGAAGAAATTATCTTTCAAGATCACTGAATATGGAAAATTTTCACCACCAAACAAGGGATAAAAAGTATCACAGAAGATAAAGTTTTTATTATATAAAATTTAAAAGTCATTATGCAAATAAGTCTAACAGTGAAAATTAGAAAGGAAATAGTTAACTAGGAAAATAATCTTTGCAGCAGCTTTCTCTAATAAATGTCTCATATCCAATATATATAAGTGATTCAAATGTTTAAGACTAAAAGCCATTTTTCCAATGGATAAATTGTTAAAGGATATGAATGGAAAATTTTCAAAGGAAGAAATCTAAACTGTCAGCAATAGTATAAAACTATATGCTCCAATCACTAAATGTGAAATTGAAGATACATGATCTAATATCACTTGCAAAAGCATATGTCTTAGTAATACTTAAGGATGTTCTTGATTCATGTAAAGATGGCTTGCATATAGATTTTGTATCAATGGTAGAGAAAGTATATAGGCCAATAGACAATGAACCTATTTTTCGCCTGAGGTCTGAGGAGATTTTTTATGTCCTTAGTATCTCTACCTCCTTTTGATACCTCAAAATTGTGTCTCCTCCACAGTTGATCACTTCTATATAATTTGGTGACATCTAATACCCTTTTCCATTTTTTTTTTGTTCTTCTGTGGCATTTCTACAATTGATAAAAACACATCCAGAGTAATGAGGTCAGGGTCCAAGTGAAACCTTAAAATCACCCTTAATGCTCAAAAGTTTGTTATAGATTTTTTTTTCTTTTTTGTTTCTATTTATCATCTTCCATCTGAAGTAGCTAGATCAAAACTGAAAGGAAGTTCAGCTGTGATTGTGCTTTGTGACAAAAAGAAAATATGATACTTTAAAGATCAATATTACATAAAACACCAAAATATAACCTCTATAAACCAAAGTAAGCTGGATGTGATCCAACAGGAAATGAACAGATTAAACATTGACATCTTGGGTATTATTAGTAAACTTAAATGGATGGGAATAGGTTAACTTTATTGAGGTGATCATTATATATACTACTTCTAGCAAGAATGTCTTAGAAGAAATGTAATAGTCCTAAAAAAAAAAATCACTAAAAAGTAAGAAAAGCACTAGAGTATAATTTCAAAAATGTCAGAATATCTGTTTGAAGACTTAGAACACATTCATCAAAAGGGATTGGAATGCTAAAGTTGGAATTGATTAGGTAATTGGAAAAAGAGGCAAGTTTGACCTTGGAGTACAAGGTGAAGCAAAGCAGAAATTAATAGAATTCTGTCAAGATAACTATGACCAGAGTCATAGCAAACACTCTTTTTCAACAACCCAAAAGATGACTCTACAAATGGACATCGATATCAAAATCAAATTGATTATATACTTTGCAGCCAAAGATGAGAAAGAGCTATCCAGTCAGTTAAAACAACACCCGGAGCTGACTGTGGCTCAGAGCATGAGCTTTTTATTGCAAAATCAAACTTAAATTGAAGAAATATTGATAGAACTGAACATGAAACAACTGATTGGTTTAAGATTGGAAAAGAAGTTTGATAGATTAATACTTTATTTAACTTACATGCAAAATATATCATGTGAAATGATAGGTTAAACTATAACAGATAGCTTACTTGAATATAACTCTTAGAATATTATGCCTTCCCACAAGATAAGCCAATCACCTGAAATCTCATCAATATACTGATTCACTCAGTTTAGGATACTCCATACCTTGCAAACTCTGTTACCCCTCCCTTCTGTTTGGAGTTCTGGGGGGTAAGGTGGTAAGCTTCTCCCAATTTCCTCCTTTATAGAGAACTTTGATCTTTCAGTAATTTGAATGGTCTTAGATTCTAAAGATCACCTGGCAGGATAAGATACCAGACACTGAGATCCTTTCTTGAACTCTACTGCAGAGAATGCAACTCTATAGGGCTGGTCACATTGTTTAAATGCCAAATGTACACTTGCCAAAAAGATTATTTTATGGAGGACTCACACAGGGCTAGTGCTCACAAGGTGGTCAGAAAAAACAACACAAGAACACTCTCAAGCCCTTTCTTAAGAACTTTAGAATTACACCCAGGGAAAGGCCTGTGGCATCTGAGTGTGGATGACAACATAGCATTTTCTCACTCTCTATTGATGTTTGCTTGCATTATGTTTTCCTTCTCAGGTTTTTTTTTTTTTTTTCCCTTGTAGATACGATTTTTCTTGTACAGCAAGATAACTATATAAATACGCATACACATATTCGATTAGTCAAGTATTTTAACATAATTAAATGCATTAGAAATCCTGCCATCTAGGGGAGGAGATAGGGGGAAAGAGGGAAAAAATTGTAACAGAAAGCTTTGCAAGGGTCAATGTTGAAAAATTATCCATGCATATGTTTAGAACTTTAGAATTAATTGTATGATATGGGAGACACTGGCACAGGACCATCCAGCAGGAAGTGCCCTCCTCAGAGAAGGTGCTGTGTTCTATAAGGAAAATAGAATTGAATTACCTCAGAAGAAATGCAAGAAGTGCAAAATTAGAGTATCCATCCCAAATGGTCAAAGGGATTATTTGTGGCAGAGCATTTCAAGCTCTGATTGGTCTCATCAGCCAGTCAGACACACTAACTGGATTCTTCCATAGTAATGTCATTTTGATCCTCTTTGAGAATAAAGATCAACCAACCAACTCTCTATTCATTAGCAACCCCCTTAGTAACTCCTTCTTTCCCAACTTATCCCCACCTACTTTATAACTTCCTTTATTTTTAAATTTTTAATTTTTATTAAACCTTTTTATTCACAAAACATATGCATGGTTAATTTTTCAACACTGATCCTTGCAAAACCTTCTATTCCAAATTTTCCCCTCCTTTCCCCCACCCCCTTGCCTAGATGATAGGTAGTCTAATACATGTAAATAGGTTAAAATATATATTAAATGCAATATATGTATACATATTTATACACTTATTTTATTGCACAAGAAAAATCAGATCAAGAAAGAAAAAAAAAAAAACCTGAGAAAGAAAACAAAATGCAAGCAAACAACAGAAAGAGTGAAAATGTATAGCTTCCTTTTAGAAGTTGTCTTTTGCCATTAGATTCTAAACTTCTTAAGGAAAGGGACTGTCTTCTTTCTTCTTTCTATCTCCAACGTTTAGCAGTGTATAAAACATAAAAAGTATTTAATAAGTGGTTTTTGAATTGAACTGAATCAAACACAATCTATTTCACTTTTTGTGGTGCTGTTTGGTACTCACTATATCCATTGGTGCCTACTAATTCTTTTCTAGAACAAAGTAGTCATGATATATAGGCATAAGGCTTCTGAATAGTCTCTGAATAGTCTCTTAAATGCCTCTCTTAATCCTTTTATCTGAACCATGTTTTCACATAAATTTCCTTCAATTGCTGCCTTTTCCTACCTTTGCATTGAAGTTACCAATTATCACTGTGTATAATGGTTTAATTTTTAGGATTTTATCAAGTTCTTAAGAATTCCTCTAACTCTTCATTCTTAACAGTGGATTTTGATGCATAAGGTGCAATTATTTTCACAGTGATCTATGGGCAAATACTTGTTATCATTACTGCAATACAAGACGATCAGATGGAAATAGTCAACCCCATCAATTATTTTCTTCACCTCTCCAAACAGTACCTGTAACCTATCCTTCCATTTAACTATTACTTCCTTCTCCTGGTTTCATTCATAGCAAGAATTTTTATGTAACTCTGTTCTTCGAGCAAGTAATGTCTACTTATCTATCATTAGACAAGAATCTTACATTTAAGATAGTTAAATTTATGTTGGTAGACCACCTAAAAATTGATTCTTAGTATCCCCAGTACTACTACTAAGTTATAAAAATTCCATTAGTAAAAACTTATGAATTTGAGTTTTCTTATTTTACACCAGACATCCTCTGACCACAATACAGTAGCTTCTTAAGGTAGTATCAGTAGGTTTTCTGCTTGCCTATGAATAATGCCCCAATACTAAGGTAATAGATAATTAGACTTGTTCCAAGGTACCATCCCATCATTCATTTATTTTTTAAGAGAGATCATCTCTGCTCTTTCTTGCCTCCCTGTTGCTTATCAGGATCATAAATCTAGAGTTAGAAGAGATTTCAGAGAATCTAGTAATATATATATATATATGACTTATGTAGAATATTGTGCAAATTTTAAAACACAATAGAAATGTTAGAGTTCTAAAAATCTTATTTTACAGATGAAGTAGCCTCTGGTAGATTTGTGCTTTGTCCAAGGTGACAAAGATTAAGTTTTAGAGGCAGGGTTGGAACCTAGACCCATGTATTCCAGTCAGTGCTCTTTTTACCATGTGACTGGTGCAAGCATAAAGGTAATGATTTCAGATCTAATTTCTATAGCACTACAAGGTTTACAAAGAAGTCCCACCCCCACCCCCCATGACAACCCTGTATAACTCAAGTTTGGGATTTTTGCTGTTGTTTTAATTGGCCTACTTGTGATTTCATTAATATAAGCAAGATGCAAATCAGCATCTCCTCTAGAATCCATTATCTTTAAAGGGTTTCCCAGGACACTGAGAAACTGAGACTTGTTTATGGTCACATAGCTAACAGATGTCAGAGACAATATTTGAACTCAGATCTTGATTTCAAGTTACAGCTCAATGAAAGTATTATTCCCTTTTTAGAGAAGAGGAAGCTAAACATAGTTGAAGTAAAATACAAACTCAGGATTCAGACACCAAGTCCAATATTCTTTCCCATACACCAATACCTTTAGATGATTGGGCAAGCTCTTTAAGAATAACTTCCAGGGGCAGCTAGGTGATGCAGCGGATAGAGCACCAGCCCTTAAGTCAGGAGGACCTGAGTTCAAATCTAGTCTTAGACTCTTAACATTCCCTAGCTGTGTGACGCTGGGCAAGTCACTTAACCCCAATTGCCTCAGCAAAAAAAAAAAAAAAAAAAAAAAAAAAAAAAAAACGCTATTCCATCTTAAAAGTTTTTTTTTTAATTTTCAGGATTTAGCATAATTTGTGTATTAACCCTTTAGCAAATTTTACTGAATTTAATTTTTATTAGTTTAACAACTAGTTACTACGTACACAATGCTATGAGATGAAGATATTTATAAATTAGGTTTTTGTCATAGTCCCTCTCCTTACTCTACCTCCCCTGAAGGATAAAGCTTAGTGGGAGAATTGAAAAGTAGACTTATCAACAAAATGCCCCCAAAGTGAACCATCTTGAGAACACACATCATGTGTTTAACTTTCTGAGAAATGGAGACAATGTTTTTAGCCAGGACTAACGACTGCTCATTTCTCCTTTAACACCAACCTTATCTAAAATTCATACTTCTGCTTTAGAAAAACAGCAGCATTCAAAAGGAGCTATTTTCCATTTGGAGAATTGCAATATCCAGAAAACTACATAATTTCTTTTAATTTCCCCCCATTTTTATTAAATACCTTTAGTCCATCCAGCTTCCCCCCTCCCCCATTCCTACAAGTATCATTTTTTCTTTTGTTTTGGCAAGACAATCAGAATTAAGTGACTTGCCCAGAATCAGTGTCAGACAGCTGAGGCAGGCTCTGAACTCAGGTCTTCCTGAATCGAGAGCCAATACTCCTAATTGCCACATGTCATTTTTTTAAAATGGCAATTCATTCCAGGTAGTAGAAAATCTAAATCCCAGATGAGTCCAAGTACTGTTCTTTAAAGGTCTGATTGTACCATATTGGCATCAATATATACTGTTTTGTACAAGGTTTTGCTTCTCCCTTTTTATTTCTATTTTTTGAGTGCTTAGTTGAAACTTGGGTGATAATGTTATAATTGCCTTCAGATCCCGAATCCGAGGAGAGGGTGAGAAGAGACAATAACAACAGCAACAGGATTCTTGTAGTGCTTTAAGATTTGTAAAACATTTTATAAATACTAGCTCATTTTATCTTCATGGCAACCCTGGAAAGTA
>JAJPUD010006644.1:51762-68526 GCA_023553655.1 Myrmecobius fasciatus | reverse complement strand
TGATCAGAAAACAGGAGTCATTGTCATGCTAAGATTAATCATGATGAAACGATACCTAAATTGCCCTTTGCTCCAAAGAATTTTTCTCTTATTCCATTCAGGCCTTGGTACACATGCAACACAAAAGGTAGTGGTTAGATTTTTGACAGAGCAGTATCCTCCTTCATTACAATGGGTTTAAACTTAAGTTTTCTGTGGTTGTTGTGGTCATCTCAAAACACTTTCTACTTTCTAATTCAAACATCACTCTACTCTCCATAGATCTGTGAAATGGTTCAAGTGTTCTGGACAATAATTTGCAACTCTACTGGAAGTCTTTAAATATGCTTTGATCCACTTCATATAAAAATATTTCTAGTACTAGTTTGGTGGTTAGAAAAAACTACAATCAATGAGCAAATTGCACTACAAGAAAATTCAGTCATTGCACCTTAAAAAATATCAATTACAAAGAATTCAGAGAAATTTGATTAGACTTCAATAGACTGATGCAGAGCAAACAGAGCAAAAAGATCTATTAACAAAAGGAGCCTAGCAAAACAATGAAAGGTATCGGAATTTGAATCAATGACACTACTTTTTAGTCTGGAAAATTGAAAGTGAAACAGTATTTCTCTATTCTTAGCAGAAAGTGCTGGACAATAGATAAGAAACTTGTCAATTATGATCAGTCTTGGTTTATTTATATTTTAATGCAAGGGAAAATCCTATTGGCAGGAAGCATATTTAAATAAACATGAAATTAATTAAATGTAGTTTGGCAAAAAGGATACTAGCACATGGGGGATCAAGTAAGAATGGTATTTCCTAAGTAGAAGTGAGAATACATCCTAGGCATAGAAATGGTCAAGGAAAAATCATGTAAAAGGAAAATGGATGTTTTGGGTTAGAAATATATGAAGGTAGTTTGGTGAGATTTCGTAGCATAGGAAGAAAATTGTCTCATTCCTTGTACAGTGCTTTGTACAACTGGACTATAATAACCATTTATGTGACTAAAGGACAGCAATGTAAAAGAGATGTGCCAATAAATCATTTTCCCCTAAAGGAAAATTAATTTAACAGCTGTTTGGGGGACAACTTGAGAGACAGAAAAGACTGGGAAGAAAAGAAGGATCTAGAGCATGGTCCAAGAGTCGATGACGGTAGTAAATATGGTTGGTGTCTTGGAAATAAAAAGGTATAGAACACTGAACATAGTGTTTACACCTTGTTTAATTTTGGATAAATCACCACCTCACTTGCACTAGTTGGAGAAATCTTTCACAGCTTTTTCACGTGACATGCTCAAATTCCAGAAATTTTCTATTGTTTCTAAAAAAATACTTAACTTTTAAAGCCCAATATCATTTGTACATTGCTTCTAATTCTGAAATATCACCCAAATTTGCTTTCTCATACATATGCTTTAATCTCCGTGAATTTGCACTAGCATCCCCCGTTAACAGAATGCACCCCTTTCCATTAAGTATCTCAAGTACAAACTATGTGAATCCTTTTTATGATCCCTTCACCAGCTGCTAGTGCCTTTTCTCTAACTTTTCATTTAACTATTTTCTTACATTCTCAATGTATTCTACCTCATCTCATCCAGAAGACTGTAAGCTCAATTGCGAATATGAATTCTCATGTTTTGTTTCTCTAGTATCTACGTTTAGACTGGGAAGTGACCAAAATGTAAAAAATATCAGTTTGGGGACTTTTGTTCTAAAGAAATTTGGCAGCTGTGTCGAAACGATCAGCAAAACACAATGAAGTAGTTTGTTCGGGATGTTGCTATGCCTAAATGAGGCACAATAACTTGAACTATGGTTGGTGACACACAGTGAAGATATAAAAGCAATGCAGAATGGATAACCTGGCAACAGAATGAGGAAAAGGAACCTGACAGACAAGAAATGGCTTTTTAAACATATTGAATTTACAGTATGTTTGACACAAAACTGGAGCTGATTAAAGATGTCTTGAATACTCAAACGGCGTTTCCACTCCCACACCCCAATATTTCTTGATTTTAGGACGTATTTGAACTTTGACAATAATTCTTACAAAGTCAAATGTCACCCCATTATCAAGTCGAAACATTTCCATAATTTAGATAAGGACCTCATTGACAAGCTGTTACTTAAGAGTTGGGGTAATAAGAATCGAATTTCCATTTTTAAATGCAAATACAAAATTTTGGAAATTTTGTATTTCTTGCTCTTCACTGTTATATTAAATATCTTAATGGCCTACATGAGGAGTCCACAGAAAACAGATTCTACTGATGTGAGTCTTTTATTCTGCAATTATTTTGATTCAAATAACCTTTCTTCCCATCTAGCCATCATTTATCCTAACCATCTTGAGATTTTTAGGAAACTGATGTCCAAAGAGTTAAAAATGCATTTATGTGATAACTCCAAATAAGAATTTATTAAAAAGATTTTTACTTTTAAAGACTGGGTCAGAATGAATTGTTGCCATTTGAAAAAAAAAAAAAAACCTGCCCCAACACAGCTCCTTTCCCTTCCATTCCCACATCCACCAAAATAAATTCATGGTTTTTCCAATACGGAAATGCACAGGTGTCTTATTTGTAACTGTATTTGTTCAGAACATGTCAAACTGAATGACAAAAAAGTAAGTGTGAAGAGAGCCTAGATTTTAAAATAAATAAATAAATGTGTGGTAGGCTAATAGTGTAAAAGAGCTCCTTCTAACAGTCTTGGCACAGTGTCCAGGCACGGTCGGCTCTCTGCTGGGGGTGGTTTTCTTGGCTGTGAAGGCAGATCATGGCCTCTGTCATTCATGGGGAGTAGTTCTGTCCAACTGTCTCTTTCCGACAACTTTATCATCAATCTCTTTATTAACAGCTCCACTGCAGACAGAAAACGCAAACAAGGACCAATTCTCATGCCAGATTTCTGGAAATCACATAGCACCAGGCACCATACAGTGCGAAAGTTTGTAAGGAGGGTGTTGTGCCAGGAAAAACACAGCATCCATAAGAAATAAAGCAAAAAGTTGGGGAACTTTCAAGTAATTATTTTCATAATAATAATATCCATTTCCTCATGCCTAAAACCTTTATTTAAAAATACTCTGAATTTTCACTAATTTTGAAAGGTAGGAAGAAACTTTAATTCTCTTTAACTTGACTTCATTGAGAACATCCATTTGAAAAGTTACATTAGTCAGATGTATGGGGGCTAATATACCACTCAGCATTAATAATTCACTGTTTTATGCCAAAATAAATGCTTTAAATGCCTTAGGAATGCAATCTTAATACCCAAGAAACATGCACACAATACTGAGGTGACTGTCTTAATTGGGTTTTAACAAATCAGACCAGATCAATGAAAAGTCAATAAATATTTGTTTTTTTTTCCTAAACCAAACTCTGAAAAAGTACACAAGACTAATGAAAAACCCCAAACAAAATCTCAGTATGTAGAGATGAGGGAGAGGGGAAATTGCACAAGGAGATAAGTTGGGGTTTTTAGAGCAATGGTATCAAACAAATCTACCATCACAAATGGAGTCAGAAATTAATCTCTTAAATTATATTGCATATTTATTTTGTTAAACATTTCCCAATTAATATTTTTTCTATTTCACATAGCACTCCAGTTTTGTGGGCTAATCTGACACCTGTTTTAGAGGACTCAAGAATTAGTGACATACCAGGTATATGGTAAAATAATTCAGAAAATAAAATCATATCTATGAATTCAGTGTGCTGTTATCCCAGGGGCACACACTCTGAACCAGAAGACTTGCATTCAAGTCTTGGCTCTCACCTTTAGGAGATTTGATTTTGGTCACTTTTCTTTTTACTTCTGAGGCAGTTATAAAATTAGTGTATTAGTATTCATCACTTAGCCCTATGAGGGGAAAGTACTATAGAAACAGATATTCCTATTATTTTAACGCAAGTTAAGATGAAAATAGATTCAAATGGACAATTAATCTTTGAAGACGATCCTTTTCATATGAATTTTTCCTATGCTTTAGACAACCTAAAACAATTTAAAACAAAGCAGATTTAGTCCCTTCTACTTTTTTTCCTTCTTGTTTTCCCTTCTACTCTGCTTCTCATTTATTAAGACTTATGAAGATAATTATATATCTGAACAATTTTGCTGAAAATATTACTTAATAACACCAAAAACTTTCAATTTCAATTCATATATTTCAATCTCTATTCAAAAATCAATTAGGACATTACTAAAAATGAACTAACCTTTTTTTTCAAAATTAAATATTAAGTATTGGTATATAGGCAAATTATACTGTTTCAGGTCTGTGGCTGATTACTTCAGAATTGTGCTACCTAATGAAACCATAGTTAAAAGTTAGTTCTTAAATAAACTTATTGGTTCTGGTCTGTTTCCAGATCACACACTGCATTCCTAATCTCAATGAATGCAATATACGTGCTACTGGTCACAAAATGGGCATCAGGCAAATATAAGGATCTGTGTCATTCCATTCACACCAGTCAAATCCTCTTTAACTCTCTCACATCCCCGCCAATTAAAACCTAAACATTCCTGCCCTGATAGTACAAACCTAAGATTTACCAAAACTACTATGATTAAATTAAGATTATAAAAAAGAATATCCCTGTAAAGTTAACCCTCATAAACATTAATTGGTCGAAAAAGATTTTTCATCAGTGGAGTGCAAACACTTCTCTCTTGTCCTGTTATTAAAATTTTAAATATCCACAGACACCCCAAATGGACAGGGAACCATCTTTTCAACTAGGTACATATTAAATTGAATATCATCAAAATTCTTATGTAAGGATGAATATTTTAAAAGTTAACATTTTAAACAATAGCTGCTTCAAATCTGTATGTTTCAAATAGTACTTTATAATAGTTGTATATATCATTTGCAACATGTCTAAGAATTAAAGTTAAAAGTGTAATAATTAGTACATCATCTTTCCACATGGACATGGAGGTCTTTGAAATGTGACCACTTGTTCCCTCAATCCCACTTTTTCAAGGGAAGACTTATGAACTGGAAAGAGATGAGAAAAGAAAGATACTTAAAACCACCACTTTGAACAAAATACTTGTGTGGTTCGCTCAGCTGCATCGATGTTCCCAGAATGAAGGCACAAAAGCATGTCACCTGACAGGGGGTGGAAAAATAGTTGAAATGATGTTTAACTATTGTTTCTTGTTGAAATTGTTTCTTAAATGAAACAACTCCATGGTGTAAGTGAAAACTCATGCCATTTCTCAATGCCAATTGGGTATTATATTAATTTGGAAATGACTTTAGTCTAACAAGTATGCAATAAGATATGGCTAAATTATTGAATCAGCAAATATTTGAGGCAATGATCCCACAGAATTAAGTAGACCATTTGCCTCGATGTAACTGAAGTTCAAGATTCTAAGTGAAAACCCTTATTTACTACATTCAAACCTGAATTAAAATAGCAGCAAAATTTTAGTTACATCTTAGGAAAGCATTGTAACTAAATAGGAGAAAGAAAAGTTGGTGGAGAACAAGGAAAAGGGGAAGGGAAATGGAAAGCCCCCCAAAATACAATTCAAGCTAAAAGCAACTACTTTTCCTCGTACTGTTCGTTTTTATTAAGAGTAAAATAAGCAAAAGTATATGCAAAGGATTGTTCAATGCCTTTTTAAGTAAACAGTTTATCTTTTTGTTTAAATGAAGCATTTAAGTGCTCTAACATTTAGATTTCCAGGGCTTGTTCTACAAGTTTGTATATTTAGTGATTTATCCTTTCATATGACAATTACTACTTGGAGCTGCTGATCATTTATTGCCACCTTGAGTGCAGCCAGATTTAATGCTACGAAGAACTCTAAACATTTTTCTGTGTGGAGAGAAAAACAAAGGTTTTAATTAGAAAGGTGAAAAACTATATTCTAGAATACACCCTGTTCCACATAACACATAATTTTCCATTACTTTAAGAGTATCATACTAAATTAATAAAAAGACAAATGCCAGTTTACTGAAACTTATAGGCATAATTTAAAAAAAAAATCTCTACCCCAAAAATGCAAGTCAATTTGGAAGAAAGTAAATGGCAAGACTAATTCTGCACAGACTTACAAAAGAAGTAGTTAGAATCAATTTAATTATACTGGCTGAGATTAAACTAAAAGAGCACAAAAATCAGAGTTTGTTTCCATTACAATTACTTTTGCCCTTTAATTACAAGTTATATTTACACTTAGTTTAAGTGATTGATAATTTCTAAATTTACAATTTGAATATTTAAGTGCTTTTATAAAACACTCAATACTTTCCCTAAAAAAAATAAATAAATAAAGCAGCCTGAGGCATTTAAGCAGAATAGTTGAAATAACAAAACATTAACAGGAATACATTTTTACCCCTTACCCAAAAGAACTTAGTGTGTAATGCTAAATAATTTGATGTCTTATAAAGAAGAGAAAGTATGCCTCTACAGCGTTTTTAATAATGAATAATAAATATAGTACTCTGCTGGCTGCTTCTGTCTATAAGCTTTGGGGGGGAAAAAAATGGCAGAAATCACTGCTGAAAATGAAGCAGCAGTGCCACCTACTGGCAACAAAGAAAAACAGCACTACCTCAAAAAATCGTGAGTTATTTAAAATAAAGCCAGTGACTACAAATACTGGCTGAATAATGCTTCTGATATAGGTTATTTTAAAGTGAATTTCTCTATCTTCTACATTCTTCATTGACATGTAGGAAGCAGAACAGTCGAAAACAAATACCTGATGAGTAATATAAAATCAAATTAAAACAGGTTTACTTTAGCAACCCTATTTTCCCAGGCATCACAAAATCACTAAAAGACTATGGCTATCATGGAACATCTGACATGTTAAAAATCAACAAATATGTGATAAAGTCCCTTTCAGGTAATGTTTTATGCACTACTACAAATCTTATACTAGTGTAAACCATTAAGCCATTAAGTCAAAATCTAATATAAAGAGGAAAAAAAAAGTAATTTAAATCAGTCAAAAGAAATCAGGCAACCGTGGGATTGTGCTGTTTTTTATTGTGTTTTCAATGGAGAAATACATCATCTGTTTACAAAATAGCTCTTGAAAAATACAAGGAGTACAGATACTATAAAACAAAGCAAACTCCAGTCATGAGACACTACATACATCATGCGAAAGCAACAGTCTGATCTCCAGATTATGAAAACTAGAATTAAAAAGTCACTATACAGAAAAATTCCAAGTTTCCTGCTTGGAAAAACTTGGGTGCAGTTACATGAAACGTTTAATAAACTGAATTTTATTTTCCCCAATGTGTAAACAAAATGACAAGACTAAATTTGTGCCTGGCAATTTCGATCTAAACTCCATAGCTACACAAAATACACAGACACCTTGTACGCTTCAACTGTTAGTATAATCATCTTTTCGTAGGTGGTAGAAAGGGAGGGCAAGGTGGCTGCACGGGCAGAAGATAAGGGAAATAGAAATATGTATACTAGACATCTTAAAGAAATGGTGAAAAGAAAGCCTCAATTACTGCATAGCCTAAGGGGGAAAAAGAAACTACACTCCAACTTTATAAAATTAATTTAGAAGGACAGTGGAAGAGTGTAAGTAATTGCAGTTTAACATGAAAAATGCACATGTAATAAGATGGAGCACAATGGGGGATTCATAAAACATGCTAATCAGAAAATATGGGAAGATTTTTGTTGGTTTTGCTTCCCCCCCCCACCCCAGATTAAGAATAAGTAACTAAGTTTAAGCTTGCTATCTACATCTGGTATCCCTCACATTTTTTCTAGATATTGGTATTCTGTTGCAATCAGAAAGGACTTTAAAATTCCTTTTAAAGAAAGGAGTTCCTAAATCTTTTTGATAGGACTGAAGAATAAAACAAAAAGGAGTAAAGAGAGCTGACTAGATGTCAAGTGCTTGCTAGAAATGATTTTTTAAAGTATTTTTTTTCTATCTAATATTTATGGACAATTTTTGGTGAGCCATCTAAAAATAAAAATTAGTTTTTAAATTTTTGGAGAAAATAGCTTTGCCTTTATGTTCAAAATTTGAAATGTTTTACTTGGCTGCAGCAGGAAATCTATGGAGTGTACATATAAAACTTTTTATATTAGTGATCAAATGGCCATCCTAAGAGATGTTATGCTTCGCAGGCACCACTTAGTCACCCAAAAGTTTGAAGCATATAAGACCAAAATTTGATGGTTTGTGCCATGTGGCCACAGGATGGTTTGTTTCACATCATGGCTTAAGAAAATACTGGCAATAATTTTTGATGAAATTACTCCTATTGTGTACATACAAACAGGAAAAAAAGGAACAAAAGCTCTTTTCAAAGAGAAAAGATTGAAGGCAAGGGAGAAGAATGGAGCATTGTTAGCTCAATGGGAAAAAATATTAGCTTGTTTGATCGCTGATTTGTATGCACTAAAAAACTTTATAAATAAAACCAATACACTACTTCTTAATCATGTCCCATTCAAAACCAACTATATTTCCCAATTATTCTTTTAATTTGGCATACCCCAAGACTTAACATTTCATTTTCAAGGGTTATGGTTACTTCAATGGGACTGAACTAGATGTAACCATATCATTTGTCTCCAAGTACAATAGTATAACCACTGTACAATGTTATCCAATTTATAGAATGATGAAGAAACTTCAGGAAAAAATAAAAATGCATCAAGCTCAAGATCTAAAAATTAGTTCTACGTTCTAATAAAAAATACATAAAAGTGCATCATCAATATAAGGAATTCTTATGCCAGTTTGTATTGCAAATTTTTCAAACAATGCATCAAACAGAAATCCAATCAGATGTTAAATATGGATACAAATATAACTTGAGGTTCTTTCCTCCTTTTTTTTTTCTTTTAAAGGCAGTAATCCTTTGAAATAGTTAATGCAACTGTTGCTAACACATTACTAATAGTACTCCTGGCTTCACATACTAACCTGGACTTCCGATCAAGTGCTGATTAGCCCAGTAAGGGAGGTTCACCAAATAAACCTAAATCCATTTTCAGTCATGTCTAGTCTTGCACCCTCCATTCTCCTTTTTAGCATTAGAAGACAACAGGTTGAGTTGGCAGATATTGTTTATGGACCCCTGAGGTTGTTTTTACCGGTTCAATCTCAGTTTTATTGAATTCTTGATAACAGGAATAGGATTTGCAGGGAGAGCAGGGATATCTGAAAGGTCTGTACTGGATGTTTTCTGAGAAAGAAGGTGAAAATAACAACATTGTTGAAAGCATTATAACTTTTCAATGTAACTATCAACTTTTCACTTACTATGAATTGAATGAACGCAGGCTCATCAATGGTAAGAATGTATTATAAACCAAACGCTAGACAAATAATCATAATCAGAGTTATATGCAAAATTAAATATGGACATATCTGGGACATATAGAATTTGAATAATATGCAGATGTAAACAATCTAAAATGAGCTCTCTTAAGCAAAGTGAAGCTGACTTCAAAGGAGCATCAAATTAAAAAAGTCTCACACCAAGTTGAATCACCAACTATAATCTTGAGTTTTAAACGGCTTCCTTTTAAGAGTGAAGATTCATTTCATTTCAACATCCATGTTTCATATCATAAATCATAATAACAATAGTTTCTGAATGTCCTGTTTCCTAATCTTGTTTAAGTTTCAACGAAGTTTTATTTTTTCCCTTCCTACCAATAATTTTTCATAAGTTTTTAATCATAATACAGGCTTATTTTTTATTAGTAAAAGTACAGGATTCCTCAATAAAAGTGTTTTCAAACTTTACAAAATAACAGAAATAGCAGATACTAATAACTATTATTACAGATAAATTTAGGGCTGCCTTTGTGAATATAATAGTTAATAAATTTAACTTTTATAAATCATATAACCAAATATTAGTTCTCACCTATAAATACCACAAAGGAAGATACATCCATATTTATTTATTTAATATTTCTCTTCAGTGGCAATAACATTTCCTTAAACAGCAATGCCATAAAGTAAATGACAAAGTTAAGAAAAGTGTTAAGCTAAGTTCTCCTAAGAATCTTAGGGAAAATGTCTAAAGCAAAGTAACTGATTTTTTTCCCCTCCATATGCATTTCATCCTTCTGTATGTTTAAAATATTTAATAAGGCAGTAGGAAGAAAATAAAGTTAAAACAAGAATAATGAATTATTATATATGTGTGCGCATGTACATTATTTCTCCCAACAGATTATATTCTCCTTGAGAGCAAAAAAAAAAAAAAGTTTGTATATTTGTCTTGCTATCCACAGGCCCCACCCACATACTTTAAGTGTGTATTATATGCTTAATAAATGCTTGCTGGTTTGTAATTCTATAATAGAATTTAAGAGGATTGAGTACTAGTCAGGTTGTCACTGATGTGTTTTTTCAGAGGTTTGTCAAATTTACTGAAATCAAACTCTGCATACCTTCTGTGAATGAATAGAAATGTTACAGAAGAAAGTGACATTTTTATGCAATTTAATTTTCACATGTCCACCAGATAAAAAGTTTCAGAAAAATACTTCCTTTGTAATAAAGAGTGAGCTGGACATCTTAGTGTTGCTTACAATTCAAAAGAATTCAAGTTAAAATAGTGGTCATTTAAAAAGGAAAAAAAAGTTCACAATCAATATGCAAAGAGTTATTCCTAAAACATACAAGGACATCCTGCTGGAGGGGACAGTAAAAAATTAAGTTTAAAGATAATTATTTGCATGCTACACAAGAGCTATCTTTTTTATTTCAATCAATCTAATCACAAACACATTTCTTACTACAGCATACATTTTCCTTTCTTGTTTTTACATGTATGTATTTCCATTTTATTCACAAGTCTTTCATTTGAAAATTAACACGGATGGGGCAGCTAGGTGGCTCAGTGGATAGAGCACCAGCCCTGAAGTCAGGAGGACCTGAGTTCAAATCTGATCTCAGACACTTAACATTCCCTAGCTGTGTGACCCTGGGCAAGTCACTTAACCCCAACTGCCTCAGCAAAAAAGCAAAAAAAAATAAATAAATAACAAGGATCTAAGAGTACCTCTGCTACAAAGCAGTAAGTGAAGACACTGAAATACTATTTGGTAAGGAAAAAAAGTTAATTTAACAATAAAAGTGGGTAACAGGTACAAAACAAAAGTCAAACATTCATAATTACAAAGAATTACATATTTTAAATAAAATTCTAATCTTATCCTTATCCTGTAATTGAAAATTTTTTATATTACAATGTAAATATTGCAAGTTAAGATTAAGTAACACTTGTTATAATATCATATTACTACTACTAAAGAGTCAACATCTTTACACATTAAAAAAGGAAAGATTGGCCAAATTTGGTCCCTTAATTATCTTCAGCCTGCACAAAAAACTCATTATTATTAGTTAAATAAATCACCTTCACACAACTGATTTCAAAACACTTAATTTCATAAGCACTATTATTATTCCTGAAGACTTACTCATCTTAGGCACATTAAAAAAAAACAACCCCAACTCTACTTGCTTTAGTACCTGAGCAGCCAAAAGAGGAGCCGCTGTCTGAAGAGTTTCAGATTGAGTTGTACTTGTTTCTGTATCAAGTTGTTCCTAAAGAGGGGGAGGGGAGTTGTTAATTTTTAAATGAGAGTATCACTGGATTTTTGTACTTTAATACAGAGCACCATAAAGTAGGTAGGTGGCAATCCTATGTAGGATTCCAATAAGGAGAGCTTAAAAAAGACTAAAATTATACAACTAAATACAATCAAGGTTTTTACTGTAAGCTAATTTTCTGACTGAAATATTTCATTTACATCATTTTCCATCACAGCAAAATATTTCAAGATCTTCAATCACCCTCCAACTTGGTTGTGATGAAATAATCCACTATATAAACTATACATAATCCACTGGAACACTATAAATGAGTACTGAGATAATTAGCAGAATACAAAATATAAGTAAACCTAGGTGAGAAAAAGGGGGGAAAAGTCTGGTACTAACTTTTATTGGATTTACACAGAAGTTCAAAATGAGCCGTTGGGATAAAGAAATTAGAGTAAAACCATATGGTATGTACAGGGAAAAGTTACAACAGTTTTTCAGCAAGTGCTCCATAAAACTGGCATTTTCTTTAACTCCCATAATAAAGCGCTAGCAGCAGAAGTGAAGAAAAAAATTGTTATTTAGAATCAATAGAACAAGAGATTTCACAATCTTCAAGTTTTACAACTAAGCTTAATTATTTGTAATGTAGTGCACTATAGCAAAAGAAATGCACAAAGACACGAACATTTCCATCTCAGCAGCAAACCCCAGACCATGTTTTCACTGGGCTAAAAGGAATTGCTTACTTTGGTTACAAAAAGAAAAAAGGAAAAAAAGAAAGAAAGTAAGTTAACTGTGGAGAATAGTGTGGAATAAGACCCTGTCATCTAGTAAAATGATATATATTCTACCTCTGTGAGAGTTGGGTAGCACTATTTTACACATGGAGTAAAATAGCATACCTTGGTTTCCTGTTTATCATGTTCAATCAAATCAAGACAGTTGGCATCTTCACTTGTCTCATCCTGCTATTTAAAAAACATAGAAAAGAAAAAGGAAAAAAGCTTTAATGACAAAAATGCAAATTTAAAATAATCTATCAATTTATGCTTTAGCTTCTAAAAAGTACCTAATGAAGTGTTTCAAATGACTCAATGTAAATTCTGATTTAAGAGAAATTATTACTCTTTCTAAAAGCAAATTCTAAAAATTCTGTCAACAGGAATTAAATAAAATTAAAACAAAAAGAATTAGACAAAGTCATATTTATTTTATGCAGACATTCCAGATGTATAGAAAGATAGCTACAAAAATAAATATCCAATAAATACTCCATCTGATCAAAAAAGCAAAGTCAAAATTAATTAAACTTTATTGCAAAATACAACAGCTATTGCAATCCCAAATGATTTAAACCCAATGTTATGAACTTTTAAGGAAAAAAAAATTAGTAAATTATTTATTTCTAGTTTATTTACAAAATAAAGAACTTAAGCAATGAACATAAGTTGGAGAAAATAAAACCAACTTTGCCTAAATAGGGAGATTCTTTCTATTCCTTTAGATTTTTATGTATTACTTAATTAAATTAAATAAATAAAAAATTTAAAAATAAAATTAATGTCATTATTATAATCTCAATAACTAAAATATTAATTTTAGTTTTATCTAAAAATTATTCAAAGGTGTTTAAAAAAAAATGCAGGTGACTACATTCTTGTATAACACTGAACAACAATCTGTTTTTACCTGCTTCTCTACCTCTCTCCATCCTAAGATTAATACCTCTTTTTTCAAGAAAAGAGTAGCTTAGAAAGATTTAATTTAGATACCATTCTCTTTCATCACAAAAACATGCTATGCTTGTTAGAAGTTGGGGGGGAAACAGGACCCTGGTAGCCGCATACCACAAGGGTGCAATACCACAAGGGTAAACACTGAAAACTATCTTTGCATATATTTTGAAAATTAAGCTATTAAAAAAAAATTTTTAAAGCATGCAATAAATTATTTCAGTTTAGTGTAATGAAGAAATTCAAAGGAAAATCCTTCATAAAAAACAGCAGAGGGAAAGTAAGACCTTTTAAAATAAATTTTAAAATCTTACAAATCAATTGCAATAAGGAGACAATATACATTAAAAAAGTAAAAAAAAATTCTGGATACTGAGAAACTGAGTTCAAATCCAGTTTACAATAAATATTAATTGTGCAACCTTGTTACTGACTTCTTTAGGCCTCAATTTCTTCATCTATTTACTGAGTCAGAATGAATGGCCTTTAAGGTTCCTTTCAGTTCTAATTAACATTGTCTAGTCCAAAATCCTCAGTTTAGACATTAGATGTGAAAATAAGACCCAAAGGAGAGAAGTGATCATACAATATTGCACAAATAATAGAGTAATGATGGTATATAAGTTTAGATTTTTCAATCTCCAAATACATTCTCTTTCCACTAACTCTCTAAAGGAAGGAGGTGTGGAGGGATGGCCCACTGAATCTTGAAAAGTTATTCTTCTAATCTAACTTCTGCTATCAATCATTAGCAATTGATTAAGAAGACAAGTTGCCTATTCTATACTACATCTTTAACAATATTTTAATGTAATACTTAAAATTTTATGACTAGTCAGAAATGGATTCAGAAATTGAGTTAGTTTTTCTTTCAGAAGCTTCACAACAAAGAAAACAGAAATAACTAAGCCAGGGACATGGGTGAGAATTAGTATTTTTACTGGATTTCTGATCAAATAGTAAGAGCTACTAGAAAAAATTAAATACAAAGATGTAAAATGGAGGCCCCTTCTAGTTTCCTTCTAAGTATTATTTTGTAAACTTTGCAACTCCTCCTTTTTATTAGGTAAATGTGTACTGAGCACCCACATGAAATGCCAAGAGGAAATACAAAACCTTTAAAAAAAAAAAATACAGCAAAATGAAGAGCAGTCTATCCCGGAAGAAGCTAGCTATAAAACAAACAAACAAAAAAAAAACCAAAAACACAACTAACATATAATTTACTGAGTTAAAGATATTCAGTATTATGCTAAACACTGGAACACTGAAGGTCAAAGAACTGAGTAAAAGGCAGCCACTGCTCTTTAATGGTTTAGTTTACCTGAGGACACAAGGTATCAAAGCAAGACTGTAATTTCTAAATTACACAATACAAACTAAGAACCAGAATTCAGATATGAATGTCATAAGGTTACATTTATGTTGTTTTTAATCTTACCAGACTATAACTCCTCTTTTCTGGCCGGCCATCACTTCCCAATATAGGCAGGTCTTCCCCATGAGAGTGTAAATTCTTTTGAGGGTATAAGCAGTCTTTGCTTTTGTATTTGCATTTCCAGTGCTTAGTACAAGTAAGTACATAGTAAATTCATTCATTCATTCATTCATGATCATCAAGGATTGCTATCAGGAATGAGACTTTAATGGAAGGATGTTCTAAAGCCAGAAGTCTAGGTTTCTAAGATCTTTCTCCATTTCATAAATAGAAAAGTCAAAGACAATAAAGCTGCATGACCTATCCACAATTACATAAGTAATAAGAACAAGTGGTGGTATGTGCCTATGTCCTCTGATTGCAGTCTGTTTTATTTTCACAATATACTGTAACCCCAAAATATTCCAGATATAACAACTATTAAAATACCTGGCTATCTAAAAAACTTTCTTCCTCTCCCTAAAAGCTACTTTACTATTTCTCTAATACACAATTTAGTCATAATTCCCAAGGAATTCATAAAAATATTGATGAATGATTAATAATTTGAATAAAAAAAATTACCTCTTCAGTTTTGGTTTTCTTGGGACTCTCTTCTTTATGAGGTGAAGATGTCCTTTTGACTCCTACTATAAGATTAGGTACTTTTGTTGCTGTGTTTCCTGAAGGTCTTGGTGGTTGGTTTACCAGACGTGTTGAGGAAACAACTCTGGAGACCGTAGGCTTTGGTGGTGGAGAAATGGCTGGCTGTGTGGCAGTTTGAGGAATGCTTTCACTTGAAGTACCTAGAATGGAAATAAACACATATCTCATATACAAGTTTCTTCTATACCTCTGAATTAAATCTAGGGATATTTTAAAAGTTAGTAATTCAATGTAGTTGTTTTTTTTTTTTTTAAATACTACCTACAGCTATAATCTATTTAAAATCACAATTAAAGTCATAATGTCACCCCTTTATATTGAATACTGAGTTTCCTTACCCCCTGAGCTTTCACTGGAATTTACTTGTGGCACAGAAACCTCAGTTGCCTGGATGTTGGTCACAGATGCAGCTGTTACAGCTGGAGCAGGACTGTTTCTGCTAATGCACAAAAAGTAGTATAAGAAAAGTCAATACACATGCACAAGCTATTTTTCAGAGTACAACCCATTATCTCCTATCATACTTTATATACACGTTTTGGCTTGATTCAGTTAACAAACATGAACATGTGATTAAAAGGCTCATAAACTAACAACATTTCTTTAACTGAAATTTGGGAATATGAAAAAGCTAGGTTTTTCAATTGTTAAAACTCTCTTTACATGTATGTATGTTCAAAAGACTTACTGACCCATTTAACCCCACTTCCTTTGCATCCCTCAAGCATTTCCCCACATTATCTAGTATTATTAACACATCTAGTAATATTCTAGCACGTCATTTCTACCCTTCAATAATTAGACATGAATTCCTACTATATTTTCCTGTCTTACCCCTGAGAGCTGCCAGAACTATTCAATGGACTGGTCTTCATAGCACTGGTAGGAGAAGGCACAGACATGCTGTTGTCACTATCCATAGACAAGTCTAGGCTGCTATCATTCAGAGCTGTCAAACGAACTTCTGATGAATGCTGTAACAAATAAGACAACAAATCAAACATCTGTATTTTACTAAAGACACTAAGAGAAAATTAATATGTAGCGTTTCAAACAGAGTTATGAATAATAATATTTGTGAAAAATCGCCCAAGTGCAATTTTGGTCATTTTTATATAATATTAAAATTATAAAATTTATTCATGATATAAAGCAGCACTTAACACTTGGTGATTCAATCCAATAATATATTAATAACTGCATTCAAACATGGAAAGGCTACATGATTTCAAGATTACACATAATTCCAGGTAAATAAATCCTAAAAACCGGAGATTAGTGATCTGGCCAGGATCACATGACTAACAAGTTCTCAGAAGCAGAATTTTAACGCAGGTTTTTT
>JAJPUD010006644.1:27635-37926 GCA_023553655.1 Myrmecobius fasciatus | reverse complement strand
TCAAGAAAAATTAAAAGTTGAGGATCACCTAGAGCGCAAACAATCACATAAATAATCATGAGTACACTAAAAAAAAAAATTATCAATAAGAAACCATACTATCATTACATGATAGCAACCAGTAAAGAAGTACTCCAGCAGTACCAATGGAATGTCTGAAAATCTAGTTTCCAAGAATGCTGACTGCACACCCTATCCCTCTTTAAGATTTATGAGAATAAGAAAAAAACAAGACAAGGTGAAGATGGCTTGAAATCTGCATTATTGGAAAGTAAAATATTTGAGGTCACTAAAAGTATAAAAAATGAGATCACTGATCCTATGCCATATAGAGTATGCTTCCTTCAAACTTTAACTCAGGTGCCATTCCAACCTTTAAGTCTCTCACTCTCAATCTCTTTAGCTATTGTACCCTCTCCTTCCTCAAAAATTCCTGGAGTTGTCTTCTCTCTCTTTATTCTCCCTACACTTTAATACATACTTTTGCTCATGTCATATGTCAAACTATTCCAGTTCCAATAAAATGAATACCCTTTAAGGCAAGTTTCATTTGGGTATTGTTTGTTGCTTCAATGCATGTTAAATGCAATGTCTTGAATATAATAGAGACTTGATAAAGAGAAATGAAATTCTCTACCAGTCATCAACAGTATCAAATAAATCTGGCTTCCTATTAAAGTCTTTATACTGTGATAATTTTGCCTATGTTGTTCATAGATTAATTCTGCAGTTACACTTCTCCTTACCTATTATTTGCCTAGTATTTGAAAATCATCATTCATAGCCACCTACAATTCTCAATTCCAAGTTAAATCCTCAGCTACTTTAAACATTCAGTGTACACATAGCAACAATTCCTAGTATTCACCATTTAGATGATTAACATTTTCTAAAAACTTTTCTAACACAGAGATCTACATGTATATCTGATATGTACCCAGTACCTTGCTAACAAGGGTACAAAGAAAGTCTCTGCCCCTAAGGAACTAATACAAAGTATTAGGGGTGGGGAGTTGAATATTCCTAACTGGGGAACTAGGAAAAACCTTCTGAAGAAGGTGGCATTGAGTATCATGATACAAACTAGGCCAGCGACTCTATAAGGTAAAGGTGGGAAAGGAGATCCCAGGCTTGGGAATACCAAGACTCAAATATGAGATGAATTGTCCTATGAAAAATTAGCACAATAAAAGGGATTAATTTGCTAAGTCTGGAAAGATAGATTGGAACCAGATTGTGAAGGTCCTTAAATAACAGAGAAATTTGTATTTTATCCTAGAGGATAAAAGAATCCAGCTATGTCAAGAGTCGGCTGGGAGAGGGAAGAACATGGTATCAGAAAAACCAATTAGAAGACTATCTGGGCGAGTAATTATAAGGGCCTGAACAAGGGTGATGACTGGAAAAAAACAGATGCAACAGATGTTACAGAGGTAGAATCACCAAGACTTGGCAACTGATTAAATATGGAGAGTGACGGAAAAGGAAGAGTTGAAAATGACTGAGGTTGTGAATCTTGGTGATTAGAAGAATATTGTTCATGATAGAAAAAGCAGAGTTTAGAAGAGAGAGGAGTTTAAAGATAATGAGTTCTATTTTGGACATGATCAATTTCAGATACCTACGAAACATCCAGGTGGAGATATATAGCAGGCAGTTGGTGATGCAGAATTGGAGCTCAGGAGAGAGATGAAAGCTGGATATGTAGCTTTGGGTGTCATTTGCAGAGAGATGCTAGTTGAGTCCATGGGAACTGATGAGACCACTTACAGGAGGGCCTAGGACAAAGCCCTGGTGTACACCCATGCATAGAGGGCAGGATATAGATGGTGGTCCAACCAAGTAGACCGAGAAGGATCAATATCAGTCAGGAGAACCAGAAAGCAGTGTCACAATAACCTAAGGAGGAAAAAGTATCCAGGAGGACAGGATGGTCAACAGTATAAAATGTTGCAAAGAGGTGAAGAAGAAAGAAGAAAAGGCCACTGTATTTAGTACTTAAAAGATTTCTGACAATCTTGGGGGGGGGGGGGGAAGCAATTTTAGTTAGGTAGTAAGGTTCGAGTCAAGTGGTTGAGAAGTGAATGGGAGGTGATGAAATAAAGGAAATAATTGTAGACCATCCCAAAATAGTATTATCAGATTTTTACTATATGCCCAAGATGGCATTTTCAGAGAGCCAGTTAGAGTGCTACTTCTTTGTAAAATGTTATGTAAACTCCAGAATTTGATATTTATAAATTAATTATACATGTCTATTATGCTTTTCCCCTTCCCTTAACTTAATAAAAGACATTAATTCATATTTTTGATGTGATTAGATCCAATCCATTTTTCTACATCTACATTTTCTACAATCGCAAAGTCTTTTCTGAGTAACACTTAATGCTCTACAAATTTAATAAAGATATAATCTATGATTTTGAGATAATGAAATACATAGTTTTCTACAAGGATCTTTAAGAACAAAGGCTAAAAACTTTGGTTAAATTTTTAATTATACACTGTCAATTAATCATAGCATATTCCTAGAAAATCAAACAAGTGAACTGAACTATTACCATAAAATATATACTTAAAACAAAAAACAAAGCTAAAAATGCTAAAAATTAAATACACTTATATTCCAGTTTTAGTTGCCAATATGGACAAAGTGCTTTCTTGAAATATGAAACCATTTAGTCAAGTTTCCCAACTTGGGAGAAAAAAAACTAACCTATATTACACAGGTTAACATTTCCAAAAATGAAAATGAAGTAAACATTTCACTTTAACTTTAATTATAAGCTTTATAATATTTCAGTACTTTATATCTAATTTCTATAAGGTTGACCTCCAAAATAATATAGATGTTTTAATTTTTGAAAAACAAAAGAAAAAAATCAAAAATAATTTTTACATTGGTGGATTTAGATCAAAAATAATGTTCTTTGTAATCAAGGAAAATTTACATTTGTTTTATCAGATTAACAATTTATTCTTATTTCTACTGAAAAAAGAGTATACTTACTTGTCAGGATTTTCCTTGGGTGCTGGAAATGACTGAGGATTCACATGAGCCAGTGTAATAAATTCATTCTTCTCCAAACTTCCAACCAGGATTCGGATTTTTGATTCCACCAAGCCCACCCTGAACAAATGCCACTTAGTATTACTAAAAGTCTGTTTACTTTTAAACAAAAATAAAAGTTAAGCAAAATGTACAGAAAGAGAAGAAATACATTGAAAGTAGAAGGTACTCTTTCAAAAATTAAGAATACCAAAACAAGGAGTTTAATGGAATCACTGTCCCAACAAACTCAAGAAATCATTAGTAACTATTTAGTGTTCTACCTTAAAGGTCAGGAAATAACTATCCTTTAAAAAAATAAAAAGTAAAATCAAAAAAAAACAAATTAATAAAGAGTTTTACTCAAATCGGGAAATTCAAGAAACTGAATTTTCAACACACCCTGTCTTTGCTCAGGACCTTTGAGGAAAAGAGATTAACAAAGCAGTTTTAGAAATAAGTAGTTATAAAGTGAATTTTAAATAATAGTGAAAACAACAGTGGCAAGTAAAAAAAAACAAACAAAAAAACACCTGAAAAAATATTATTGGCAGTTACATAACATCCATTCACTTAAAAAAAAAAAAGGCTCATTCCAATGTCCTAGCAATTTCTAGATCTAAAAAAAACAAAATCAAATTGAAGAGTTTGAGTTATTCTTCCTACCTATGTCCATTTTATTTTTTTATTTTCATCTCTGCTTTATTTCAAACGGTCATTTGGAAATTTATGGTTTCTTTTCTGTGAATCTTATCTTATACTCACCATTCTAGTCGCTGCTTTTCTGTTGGTGCACTTGCTAGAAGTACAATATAATGCCTTTGAAGATAAAGACAATATGCTATTTATTTTATTTATATGTTTGGAGTTGGATATTCAAGCCACAATGCTATAAGCTTCGTTGAATGGTTCTAACGAGCTATCCCAAAAATCTTTGCAACGTGAAAATCTCACCCTATGCACATTAATGGATTATATTAGTTTACAAATATTCCATAAGTGTTCAAACTACAGGGTATCTTATTTGCTTCTGAAAGAGATATTCATTAACATTATGTTACAAAACATTTCAAAAACAAGAAACTAAAAGAAACTGTACTAACAGAGAAACAATGATATAATATCTTGTCCCCTCCTCAAGTCTTTAAAAGCTGTTCATTCAACACATCAATTAAAATAAATGTTTTACAGGAACAATGAACAAAAGTCTGTGTTTTAAGTCATAAATATTAAAAATAATTATGGAAACTGGTAATAACCTAATAAAGGAAAATTGGGTTGAAGTATTTCTCAACTATTTTTAAAACCAGGCATTAAAAAATTATTAATTATTAATGTATATATGCACACATTATATCATATCCAATCCATAATGTGACATATTTCTAAAATGAAAAATGCAAAAAGCTAAATTTAGAAACTGATAAGCTAAAAAAACTCATTTTGATTGCCTCATATTTATCAACAACCAATGTTTTTCTTTAAGCCAAAGTAATAAGCACTGAAGCAAGTCTTAACTGAAGAGCATAATTGATAACTTACTGAGTTATCAAAAAAATTTAAAATTATAGAATGGTATGTTACAAGAGTTGAGACAAGGTTTCTTCCAAAATATTTTGTCACAAAAAGATTTAATTTGGTAAGATAAATAGAAATTTAGTAAGACAAGTAGGAATCCAACCAAATTCAGTACACTTTAGTTATCTTTGAAATAACTCCTTGTTCTTTACTTTAAAAGATTAGAAATGGTCTTTGGACAAAATGTTTTGAACTAAATGACAGTTACCTTGTTTAGTTCTAGTTTGCCAAGAAAAATTGTGTTAAATGAAATTACAAAGTTTTCAAAAATCAAAAAAAAAAAAAAAAGGAAAACGAGAATACTTAGGTTAGCTGTATTTAGTTCATTCTCTGCACTCATTTTTGGTGACAAAGCATTGTTGGCCAATGGTTTTTAAAAAGACTGATTTCAAAAAAGTTATCTGTGGCTTAAAGTCAACCTTTACACATAGGCACATGCTTATATCTCACTTATCAAGTAACTTCAACTATATGGAGCAAAAACAAAACAACACACACACACACACACAAAAAAAAAAAGCCCATCAAAAAAATCCAGCAAGTCTCTGGGCAGTCATAAACAATTATTTTTAAAAGCTACATAATAAAGCTTACTAATATACCTTCTTATTAAAAGCTAACATAAAACCTGATTGTTTTTCTTTATACACAATTTATAAAGACTGGTCATATGGTTTCCCAACACACTGAAAATTAGGTGGGAGACTAAAGAGAGAAAGTGAGGAAAAGGCAAAATACAAGACATTTTTTAACATCATTTGTCTGGCTCACTACTTAAACTTTTATACATTTTATTGTTTATCATGCTGATTATGCACTCACACTGTATTATGTTTTAAGAATTCCTTCCAAAGTTCCCTATTTTTTCATCTTTCTTTTCCCAATGTTTTATATATAGTAACTGCTTACAAAAATGTGTTTAAGGAATAGCAACAGGGTGGAACTTCATATATGGGACAAATAGATCAACATATAAGACAATTTTGAAATATTACAAGAGACAATAATAATGACGTTGATGACTGAATCATCAAGGAAGTATTTATTGTCCTATTTTTGTTAATTTTTTTTTTTATTTTAGTGCAGCAATAGAAGTTAAGTGACTTGCCCAGGGTCACACAGCTAGAAGTGTTTAAGGCCAGGTTTGAATTCAGGTCCTCCTGACTCTAAGGCCAGTGGCTCTATCCACTACACCATCTAGTTGGCCATATAGTACTATTTTTTTTTTTTAAACCAAGTATGCACTTAATACCTTTATAAAATAGATCAAAAAAAAAGGCTAATCTAAGATTTGGTACTCAGAATTTTAGTATTTGAGATTATATGGAAAATGTGCTTATTTTCTTAAACATAATGAAGCTGGAATAAATGAAGTGTTATTATGTGTCTACAGACATGCGACAATTCTAATAAGCATTTCAATTTATACTGCATGACAGAAAGCTGCAAACATTTCTAAATGATGGTTAGGATATAGTCATGTAAGATATAGTCAACTTTTAGATAGTAACCCTTGAAGGTAAATGGTAAAGATTCTAAGATACTAAAAATTAGGTATTTACACTAAATGGATCTTCTCCTGCCTTTCAAACCTGGGCATAGTGACCATGTGTTCCCTCAACCAGCTCCAAAAAAAAATTTCCCCGCAAATATATATTACATCCACACCCCAAATTTGGATGAAATGTCATTAGCCTAAAAAAAGGGTGGAAATTACCTTAAAATGGTAGCTGTATCTGAATTGCTTTGTTAGAAATCTTTCAAAACAGTTTACAAAAACGATAGCAAAATTAAAAGTTTAGTGAATGAGTACTTATGACAGGTACTGGCAAATCAAATGCCTCCAGAAAACATTTTACACATTAATGTTTCAGGTGTTAGATCACTATATTAAAATGAACAAAAACCAATTAAATTTTTTTTTAAATGGCAAATAAAAATCCTTGGATGAATCAAAGTTACCATAAGCGTGTCTGATTCAATCAACGAAGAAGTTTTACCCAAGATTGAAAAGATTTGTGGCAAATTCAAATTAGAATTCAGAACTGCAACTATGACCCAAAGTTTAAATACAGAATCCTTAGGTCACTAACTCACTTAAATTAGCTGCCACATCTCATGCTGACAAAGGTGGAAGTGTCATTTTGAAAAAATGTGTTATTAGTTTTTTGTTTTTTTTTAACAGTAGCTTAATGATTTAGCATTTGAAAATACCTTATAAAAACACACAATGGACTAATAGTTGCAAAATCCAAAGTTGAGCCAATACAACATAGCTGCCTTCTACACTGTTCTTTATTGTACCTTACAGAGATGTTTAGACATCTGGGGGGGGGGGGGGGAAAGCCAGAACATGTTTCACTTATCCTTATACCTCATCCACTAATCGCTCTTTCATTTAAGAATGCTTTTCTCTTTAAACATTTATTTTTCATCAAGCCCTTTCCTTCACTGTCAATGCTACAAGGTTATTTTGAACCTAAGGTCAAGTCAGAAGATAATCCCAAAGTTGTGCCTTTCTTAAATCTGAATTTCAATTTTTATCAGTATAACAAAAGTTACAAACATTCTTGACAGCAGTTGAATGCTTTCCACTCTCAGAAATAATTTCATATAATACTAAACATTTCCAAAATAACTACAATCTATGCTATGTCTTCCCATTTAAAAATTTAATGAATGTTGATAATTAGGTTTCTGAAAACTTGTTTATAAAAAATTTTCTGGGTACTTTCCCTCAAGTATAAACACTTGAATCTAATGAATGGCAGAAGTGCAAGTAGTAAATTGCATTCTAAGACAAATGTAATAATGAGAGATGCTAGACAAATTTAGGTAGTATAATAATGTTATGAGTTATAGAATTTAAACAGTAAGAAAAACTTAACTTTGCCTGGCTCTCAACATGTATTACATTTAACTGTTGGGTTTTTTTGATACATTTTAATAACAAGACTATTTTGGAATAAAATCCTTTAATAAAAAGTACCTAAAAACTGTCATATAGAGGGTATTACTGTTGAATATTCCTCTTAGTTCCTTTTGTAAAAATGGATCTCTTCATAGAGGAATATCAGAACAAGGGGGAAAATTTGTATGATATATCTGGTATACTTGTCATGTTTTTAAACATTCAAGTTTAGATTGGGATTGTTTTTATTTTATGTAAAAAATACAAGTATATCACCAATTTGATATGACATTTTCTGACTTAATAGAAGAAAGCAAATTATCATTGTTCATTAGAGGTGTTTTTTTGTTTTGTTTTTTTTTTTTGCCATATACGCAGCGTAATATTATGAATGCTTTCAGATTAAGTAATTTTTAAAAAGCTAAATTACAACTGACTTTGAAAGGTACCATTTAAGAAACTCTTTTAAAAGGGACCCATCACGGTTTTTCCAAATAAAAATTTTCTTTAAAAGGTAAATAGGTCTTTGGGTTCTAAAGAAAATAGCAGTCTGTTGCATAAAATAAACTAATGAATCCAATTCCCAATACATTTTAAATTTATAAAGGGTAAATTTAGGTAAATGTGATTCCTTAATAAGTCTGTTATCACTATATATTTATGAGTAGTATTTTTTGTTCTTCTGTGATCAATTACCCTTCTAATTGATTTGTATTAAATTGGAAACAGTAGAAACTGATCCTATGTCAAACAAATGGTCCTCAACAGTAAAAAGGGGAAAAAAAAATACACAAACAAAATTTCCAAAGAAAAGTAATAGTAGAGATTACTAATATAAATTATTTAAGTTGCCACTGATAACACAATCTTCCAAATGCAATCCCCAGAACACAATTCAAGTGCTCTATTATTTTCTTTTCATGCAAAAGGTACAGAAACAAAACACAGAGACATTATGATGGTCACCATTCATTTTTTTTAATTGGGGAATAGCATATTAAAATCTTGCTTAGATTATTACATAACACAATCCAATACAAGATCAGATGGTTAGAAAAGTGTCAAATGTTTTAAAAAAAAAATTGAAAAGAAAAAAAAAGTGGGACTTTGGCAAATTTTCAGCTCAGGGCAAATAAAAATGCAGTCCATTTTTTTTTCCAAGTAAGATTTATTATTAAACTTACAATTTTCATCAAAATAAAATACAATTAAAACAGGCTTCTGACCTGTACTAAAAAGGTATTAAAACCATTAAAGTTAAACATTTTATGTTCTAGACTACTAGGAAAACTTCTTTTAAATATTGGAAGGGATTTCCTTATTATGAAAAAATAAGGATGGGTAATGTTATGTTGTAGCCTACTAAAAACACAAAAGTTGGCAATGTACTGAGTAAATTGGTGAGATGTAATTTTACAAATTTATGTGACTGATCTTTCCAAATGTAAACTTTTAACAAGAACTTCTATCCTCTAATAATTATATTAGTTTTTCATTTTTGAATCATCAATACATACCTTTCTACTGGCCTAAAATATTCAGGTTATTAAAAATGAATAGAAAAACCAATCCTTCTAGCCAAATCACTGATAACAATGTACACTCACTGTAGTCTTCATTAATGAAAACTAGCTAAATTCTTTGGCAACCAAGACAAACCAGGCTAAATACTACCTTGAAAAGGAAGAGATGGGAAAATAAATACATTCACAAATAATGTTTATAATTCTAAATATCTGAGATTCACAGGAAAATGAGAACCCTCAAATCTAAATCTATTGGAAATGTTTTGTCTAACAAAGTGTTATATATACAGAAATATTACTGTGAATATTAAGAAAGCAATGTCTGCCATGCCTTAAAATACATACTTGTACTTTTGAAAGAAGTTGGGAGCTTCAAAAAGTTTGGACCACTCTGCCTTACTCAGCAAAATTTCATCTGTGATAGCAAGACCTAAATTAAAGACATATTAAACTTCTTTGCATATTTCACTATAAATATTAGCAATCTGACAATTAAGAAACCTTTATTGTACCACATGCATACATTATAATGAAACAGTTACTAATTAAATTTACAAAAACTTCCTCATTTTAAACCTACTCATTATGAGAAAAAAAAAAGTTTTACAATAGGGGTCATTACTGAATCAGATTAAGTAACCACCAATAAGAATAATATTCTAATACTTTTTATATAAGAAACTCCAAAAATCAATGCTATCTAGCTTGGAGAGAAAAAACTTTTTTTCTTCTGGTTTTTCTTCTATTAAAAAATAAGATATTGAAAACACCTGTATTCCCATAAAGGGCAACACAAAGTTGGAAAATCTTACTATATGTTCTGAATTTCATGTAGTTTTGGAGTTCTTGATGGAAAATAGAAAGTAATACCCCCATTCTTGCCCAACTTCCTTCCTTAAGGACTTTATCTTCCTGTTTGCTTAGTCTCTGCCTGTGGACTAGAAACTGTAATTCTACATGGCAACAGTATATTATCAAGGCACTAGATTTGGCCTACAAAAATCTATTGGAGTGAAGACATCCCAAAACTCACACAATATTTAAAAATTAAAACTTTTACTATTTGTTTAAAGTCAAACACAATTTGTATATCTGAAAGGAAAACGAATAAAACTATAGCATTTAAGCATTCCCTAGAACACACTATAATTCTTAAATTTTCAAGTTTTTGTTTGAAAACTGTTTTACTCAATATGGCATAATACAATGCTAGTAGGATTATAACAG
>JAJPUD010006644.1:0-17635 GCA_023553655.1 Myrmecobius fasciatus | reverse complement strand
TGTCTCTCGGAATCAATAACTTTATGCAGAGTTTAAAAGGAAAAATTTTGCTGGCAAATCCTTCTCTGTATTGTTACCTAATGGGAACCTCTAGTAATTTTTGTTTTTTCCTCTACTTTTACATTCCCAAACTGTGTTCAGTTTCTAAAATATATAAGACAAATAAGCAGGAAAAAAGGGGGGGGGGAGAAGAAAGAATCTTTTATCTTTACACCTATCTTGTAATTTGAATGTTTTTACAAATGTTGGAAATAAATGCTAGCAATTAATTGGATTAATATTATTTTAGATTTTTTTTTAATGAAATTAGGTTGGCACCCTAGAATGACAGATTTATTGTTTTCATTTAGAAATAACCTTACTAATTATAGAAAGATGGGTTTGGGGTCTAGGCCACTGAAGTTTCAGAAAAAAAAAAATTAAACCTGGCACTAAATTGCCTACCTATATTATTGTTACCTCTTTCCTGGTTCATGAAAAGAGAAACCTACTTAAAGAGTAAAGGAGGGGAAAAGCCCAAGCCTTCCTAAAACTCCTAGATAGATGAGCTACAATAGCTCAAGAAAAAATCCTGACAATTAATTACTGAACAATGAGATTCAGTGACTGGAAATTTTTTTTTTAAAAAGGGAGATGGGAGGGAAGAGGAATTGGTAATTACTGTGTGAGGAAAAAGTACAGAGAAAAGAACTTGAAGATTCTCCTTTATCAAAAAACTGAAACCATCAGTTTGAGAAAGGCTACCTGTTTTTGTGAAAAGAGCTTGATATGGTTTATGGAATTCCTACACAATGAAATTGGGTTACTGATAATTTACAAGTTTGTTTACAATACAGAAGTGATTTCTAATGACTCTTTATAACAGAATGAGTTTGAACTCCAGAAAAGAAAAACAAGCTAAAGATGTTAAGTGTGTGTGTGTGTGTGCGCGCGCATGTGCGTGCATAAGAGAGACACACAGAGGGAGAAAAAAGGAGGGAGGCAGGGAAGGAGGGACAGAAAGGAAGAGAGAGAAAGAAGAATAGGGAGAGGGGGGGAGAGAAGGTAGGAGAAAGAGAGAGGGACGGAGGGAGAGAGATTGATTGATTGTGAGTAAAGCCTGGCTAACTATTACTGTTTACTACAACTCCATAAAAGTAAAAATAATTGTTTATCTGGCCTTAAGCTGTGATTAATTAAATTTGTCATTTGATGTAAAAGCACTTGGGACTGTAACTGATTAAGTAGTTTTGAATTCAAGTATACTTCTCTGGCAAATCAAGTCTGTAATGCAACACTGGAAAAATATGCCACAAGCTAATATTAGAGAGAATGTGATCCTGAACTGTTACAGGTGGAGATCTGTATCTGGGTTAAAAAGAAGATGACTTTAGCACACCAAAGGGAGAATCCTTTTGGTTCAGTTTCCCCATAGTGTAATTTACATTTAAACAGGACCGGTTATGAGATTGAATTGTTACTGTCAATTTTGACATTTATCTAAAATCAGTTAAAGACCCTTTATCTTGCTATATGCGTTGAGTCATTCTGTGCCCTAAAGGACCAGATAAAAATGCTTCCTGTTTTTTTTTTTATAGCAAATTTCTATAACCAGAGCAAATGGTAGGTAAAGGATCTGAACACAATGAAATTATGTATGCTCTAAATGCTTTCAATCTCAATATGGTAATTATCTCATATTCCAAACATTTAAGTAAATTAGTAACTTGGACTTATCGTCTACTAATACTTATATCACCATGTGTAAGATTTAAGCCCCTGAAATATTTCATTCTTTCTGAATGCTATGGAAATAACTAGATAAAAATCAATCTATTGATTTATGAGATATTAAAGAACAGAATTTCAGTACCAGCAGTCTTCATAGTGAAGAATATTGACAATATCCATTCCATTTAAATATATGTAATAGCTGAACATTTACCACAGGCTACCAATATCCAGTTCTCTGTATACAACTCAAAAATTAATTAAATAAGTATCTAAATGTTTCATCCCAAGTCTTTTGTTACAAATGGAGCAAAGTCAGGCTCATCCTCAATAGCAACTGAACCTCCTAAAACTTTGAGAAAACAAGGTCAGACAATTAATTACATGTCAAATGTAAATGATTCTAATGAAGTATGTAAAAAATGTAAATTCTCTTGTCTCATGTGAACTATAGGTCTCTAATTTAATGTTCTCATAGCTCTACTGTTAATAAGATTGGAGCCACAAGATCTGAACCAGTTTTTACCACAAGAATCAGTAGAAATTGGAGAAATAAAATTTCAGAAGCTATAACAAAATTTTGTAAAGGATTTTAGCAGAAACTTTTGAGGTGTCTACAAGTATCTTAGAATCAGAGAAGCAAATCTTTTTAAAGAATTGCCCCTAAGAACAAGAAATTTTCAAGACTGCCTCAAGAAAAAATGTTTCAGAGACAAGCAAGGGACTTCTGAGATGCAAGAAGAAATGAGTTGATGAAATAAATATTTGAAGTCAGCTAACTACAAAGACTTGTTTATAGCTAATGTTGATGGTCCCATGATCATTATTATACTACCTTTACTTTCTGCTTCACTGTATTTGTATACTGAATTTTCTCAGTTATCTTGAGTCATGTAAATCTCCCCTCTAAAATTAGTTCATGGTTTTAGACATTCTAGTTATGATTGTACAATGATCATTTTTCTTATTCTTACATTAACTGATCAGGGAAAATTATGGTGTCTCCTCTTGACAAAGCAGTAAATTTAGAAAAATCAAATGATTCAGAATCATCCATTTTGCAAATGATTCTAATATTCTAAATCAACCTCATTGAGTCATAGAACTGCCCAAACTTTTGTCACTGAACTTAATTCAGAAATGCAGCTAGCTTGGGATAAGTTAAATTCAGATATCTAATTCTCCTACTAATCACCAAATAGTATTGTTTCTTCTTTAATGTCCCTAAGGGTAAAATGAAAAAAAAAAAAAAAAAGTTATTTTCTTACTAGTATATGTTGTATGGCTACATGTCTTTGTATATTGTTGCTTTGGATTATACCTCTAATGTAATTCATTGGTAGGCAACTCTGCTTCCTCCATGTTAACAAAACCACCAACTGCTTAGGTAATTTTGCATTAGGTATTATCAGAAAGATTGTATGAGCAGGTCACACAGGTGGACTATACAAAAGTAGCCAGAGTAGGTATATGATCTATGACTTTCCAGAGAAGAATTTAAACTACCTTAAATAAATGTAATCAGAAAAAGAAGTTCCAACTATCCAATAGGAAAACTTGCATGTGGTCTGGGGCACTAAATGCTTTCTTTGTTCTGTTTTCAAATGATATCTGGCCTCACCCTGGGTTGGTGTGAAAATCCATGAAGTTGCTTTGGCCTACATTTACCCAGGGCAAAAGGCCTCTGTTGAGTATGAGTAAATTCTCCCAATTAACAAACTTAATAAAACCGATAAATAATTAAATTGGTATTAGCCCTTCTTTCTTTGATTTCTCAGTATTCACTTGGAGGGCATGTCATCATATAATATGAGATCATAGAATGGCACGAACAATTCTGCTCCCTTACAAGAAGAAGCAGAGCCAAAGAACCTGCTAAAATTCAAGTTTGTTTTTTGAGGAGGAAGATGAAAAGAGACAGGGAAGGAGGAGAAAGGAAGAACACAAAGCATGACTGATATGAAACTGGAACTTGAACATGAATAGGTGACCCACATTTGGAGAAAAGGAAGATAGTAGAAAAACACTTCCAGGGTAAGAATTAATTATTCTAATAAGCAATTATAAAAAATAAATTCACTTACCTGCGCTGCAGTTCCTCTTCCTCTTCAAAAACCCCAAAAGGCTTTAGGGTTTCAATTAGTTTCTGTGTGAGTATGCAGTCTGTCTCTTTGGGGGCCGCTAAACTGATGGGAGAGGTAATGCCATAATGCTTCTGTGGCGGTTGTGTTTGTTGTGATCCCTGGGTTGTAACTGGACTAATAAATGCAATTAAATAAAATTACTGCAAAAAATTTCTACTATTTTGTAACAAACATGCATGACTAGAGAATGTTTTGTGCATCCCAAAAGCAAGTTAAGAGATAGTTGATTCATACTAGTATCATAAAAAGTAACCCTAGTTTACCTGATAACAAAATATAAGAAAACAAGTGATCAAAGCCAAAATAAAGAAAACTCCTATTTTCTCCCAATTTGAAGTTTTAAAATAACAAACCAACCATTAAAAGGGGGGAAAAAAGAAAAGATAAAATAAGTTTGAGAAATATTTTTAAAACTAAAACATAATCTAGATGAATCCTTAGGTCCTGAGAAACTTTTTGCCAACTATCCTTTAAATTCTCTCAAGTTGTTATGGAATATAGTATTTCTTTCACTTAAAACAAATACTCTAAAAAAGCCAAAATTTGTTCCCTTTACAGTATGTCCTATTTTTACCCAGATAACGAGATTCCCAGTATAGTGTTCAGGATCTAAATTGTATAGGGAAAAAATAGCTAAAACAAAAACAGAAGGATTAAAAAAAAAAAAAAAAACCTACAATCCTGAGGAAAATAAAGTCATAATCTGCATTACTGGAAAGAATATTCAGATATATAACATCACATTTCCATTGGTATTCTCTTTACCCTTCCAAACTTCCAGCTTAAAATATGACCCCAAAAGTAGTGTTTCCTTCAAGGCAATCCTTGGGAAATAATACAATATCTTTATCAATACTTTACCTCAAAGAATTTTTTGAACTTCTCTTTTGGAAATGCCTTCAGAATATCAAAAAGACATTTTGAATGTCTTTAATTGTAAACAGAATTGGATTTATTTGTAAACAATCAAACATCACTTAGGGCTGTGACTTAGTTGGGTGAATTGGTTTCTTTGTTTTACTTTTTATATTATGATGATAAAATTTATCACAGTGATAATCCTTGATTCACAAAGCTCACACCTTTTGTCAAGTTGCAGTCTTTCAAGAACTATCACAATAACATCTACAAGTAAAAGCACTAATGACTGTGATTTTGTGGTATTAATCCAGAACATTAATAATTTCAAAGATTATATTAACAACTATTAATCTACATTTATAATAATTATTCAAGTATTAATACTTTCAAAGATACGTATAGTATCTGCAAGGTTTTGAAACTTATTTTTGAGTACTTTGAGACTTTTGTTTTAGGTATCTATTTACCTATATTTTATATTTGAATGAACCAAAATAACTGGCCTTTTCAAAGTATCCATTGATCTTTCAGTCTATATTTATAAACATTCTATCATTTCTGAATTTTAAATCTTATATTCAAGGGGGAGGGAAGTTCCTCAATAGTAATTAACTCAAAGAAATTCAACAATTCAAAAAGGCAGGTTTTTAACTTCACACAACATGTGCTATTGTTTCTTTAATGCCTTCAGGAAGAAAAAAAAAAGCTGACAAAATTACTAGTCGGTTACCCAGATTACCTTTAAAATTGCTATTTCAAATTAAAACATGTTGTAGTATGTCTTGGGCTATGATCAATCAAGTCTTTCTAGCTTCCATAATGAAGAGCTTGACTTTATTTGATTCATATTTGTTGTTTCACCATGTGAGGAAATTCTTCAATGCACAGTCTAACAATTTATAATTAATTTAAAAGTCAGAGAGCTGCCTGGGCCAATGACAGCTGCCTTTGAAAGGCTTCCCTCCAAATTCTCCTCTCCTCCCCATAATGTAAATTTTCTTGTTCTTATATTTTTTTTGTTAATATCACAAGATCCTTAAAGGATGCATAGAAAAATGAGGCAAGATTGCAGAACACTACCAGACATAGGCAAGATCTGAGTTCCTGTCATCTGACTCCAAAGTAAACACTGTATCATACTGCCCTTGACTGGGCTTAAGTTTATTGAGGGACTGTTCATTTTTAATCTTTGTATACCTAATACCAGTCACACTACATGGAACTGAAGGCACTTATTAAATGCTAACACTGGTCTCCTTTGAAGTTATTTTTACTAGCTGTTCTCCATACCTTGAATGCTCTCCCTCCTCATCTCCATCTTCTGGCTTCCTGTAAGTCCCTAAAATCCCCTCTTCTACAGCAGTGGTTTCAAATTAAAAAAAAAAAAAAAAAAAAAAAGGAAATAGTGACCGCTAAACTATACTTAAGGATTTTTGCAAGCCATATGTTTACAATTTTAAGCCATATTATCTATGTTTTATTGTATTTTTGTCAAATCTTTCCCAATTATGTTTTATTCTGGTATAGGCTTCAATCAGGAGGATGTGTATTTGATACCACTGAAGTCTTTCCCAATCCCTGTTAATTTACTTCCAATTAATCCTGTCCATAGCTTATCTGTACATAGTTGTCTGTATGTTATCTTCCCCATTGGATTGTAAGCTCCTTGAGAGCAAGAACTATCTTTGACCTTTCTCTGCATTCCCAAAATAAGGTCTAGCACAATGTCTAGCACAGAAAAGGTAATTACATGTAAAGATGAAAATGATCTTTCATTTTTGTAAGGATTCTGAGTTCCAATTTTTTTTCTTCTTCCCTACCTCCCCTACTCCTTGCCAAAATAGCAACCAATCTGTAGGTTATACAGGTAGAATCATTTTAAACATTATTTCCATATTAGTCATGTCGTGGAAAAAAAAAAAGAAAAAGAGGGAAAAAAACAGAAAAAAAACTAACCAAAAAAAAAGGTGAAAATATACTTTCATACACATTCAGTCTCCTCTGGATGAGGATAGTACTTTCCATCCCCAGTCTATTGGAATTGTTTTGGATCACTGTATTGCAGAAGAGAGCTAAGTCTATTTATAATTGATAATCACACAATTACATCATTCTCCTGGTTCTACTCACTTCACTCAGCATCAGTTCAATACACTAGGACTTCTTAACTCTAAAAACAGTCCTCTATCCAATGCCAGTCTGCCTCTCAACTACAAATAGATTTGTAACAAGAAAAGACATTAGAGGACATCTAATCCAAGCCCTACATTTAAATAGACAATTGCCTAAAGTCACATAGGTAAATGGCAAATCCAGACTTGAATCCAGGTTATGTATATTATCAATATATACAATTCTCACGACATAGAATACTATCACATACTTAAATGGATGAGTAATCTCAGTGTTGAAGACATCACAACAATAAAGATTACAACTCATCCATGCTTACCTGATCTATGACTCTTATCCATTTCTACTCATGTTTACCATACAGTTAATTCAATAAAGGGGATCTCTGTCACCTTTTCTTAAAAATTAAAAAAAAATACCAGTATCTCTTGGCCTCTTCATACTATCAGTATACTTCCTTTTTTTTCATGTATTTCTTTGATAACAAATAATGTCTTTTATTCTAGCACTTACTTTCAGAAATCAACCAATGCATAAAAATATAACCTTTCAAAATATTTTTAAAATTTGACTGATTAAAAATTTATATCAAGAGAAATGATGGAATCTCTTTGGGATGTGAAATTGAAAAAATGGATGGTATAATTTCTTTTGTTCCAACTCCTTAAAGAATTGGGTGAACTAGCCAACTAAACATCCATTCTTTTTTTGGAAGGCAACTGTTTTTAAATATTTGTACATCTTGCTAATATAGCAAACATTTAAAAATTTAATACATATGAGCAAATACATATTGCTGCTGAGTCATTTCAGTTTTGTCTGACTTCATAATCCCATTTGGGATTTTCTTCATAAAAATACTGAATTTGTAATTTTCTTCTCTAGCTCAGTTTACAAAAAATAGGCAAACAAGATTAAGATGAAAGCCTAGGGTCATACAAGTAATATGTGTCTGGCTGAATTTGAACTTGTAAAGTTGAGTCTCTGGATTCCAAGCCCAATGCACTCTATCCACTGCACCACTTTAGCTGCCCGCATAAGGTAGTACATGGGCAAGCCCCCTCCAGATTAAATCAAAAATTTATTTTTATTTTCTGGGACTTAAAACATAAAACTGGTAAATGTGAGAACAAACTAAAAAATATGCCTAAGGAAAAGAGTGTCAGTTTCAGAAACACAAAAAAACTGTATACTTATATAACAACAATTTTCTACAATCAGAAGGCATGGGACCCAAAAGACGCAACATCATCAAAAAACGAACTAGTTTTAAGAGAAAGAAAGCAACTCATGACTTTTCCTGAATGAGCTTCTGAGTATAGTCAATCTATTGGTGTTAGTACAAAGATCAAAATATTAAACCAGAAAAATAAAAAATGAGAAATTGGTTATACACTTAAAACAATTTCAATTCAATCAATTTAAATGAGCTGATGACACCAAAAAATAAGAAATGAAACAATCAACTGACTTTTTTTTTTTTAATTTCCTCTAACGGGATGTGAAATGTGGACCACAACATAACATTTTCATGTTCTCTATTGAGGTTTGCTTGCATTGTACTTCCTTTATCAGATTATTCTTTCTTGTAGATACGATTTCTCCTGCACAAAAAAATTGATGTGTGGCAATAACTATACATATATTCGATTTCTTAAGTATTCTAACATAATTATCATGTAGTGGATATCCTGCCATCTAGGGGAGGGGTGAGGAGTAGGGGGGGAAATTTTGTAACAGAAAGCTTTGTAAGGGTTAATGTTGAGGAATTACCCATACATATGTTTTGCAAATAAAAAGTATTAATAAAGAAAAAAAATTTTTCCTCTAACAAGGCACAAACTTTTTGATGCCATTGGAAACAAGTACTACTGCCAAAGAAACACTGTTTTAAAATAAGCTGTAAAATTTCAAGAGAGATTATAAGCAATACTGTCCAGTAAAACACTAAGAAACAACAGAAAGAAAAAATAGCTTAAAGAAATATCATTGAGGGGCAGCTAGATGGAGCAGTGGATAGAGAACCAGTCAGGAAGACCCGATTTCAAATCTAGCCTTCAAGACACTTAACATGTTCTAGCTGTGTGATCCTAGGCAAGTTACTTAACCCCAATTGCCTCAGGAAAAAAAAAAAAAAGAAAGAAATATCATTGAGAAATCTAACAAGGTCATCCAAAAACCAGCTAAGAGTGAATCTAAAATGAGGACAACAATTAAAAAATTAATCAACAATGACAGTGAAACCAAAACACCAGAATACTAACAGGCCAGAGCAATACAATTTAAAATAGGCATGGCAAGAAACCAAAGATTGGGGAGGAGAAGGGGAAGTTGGACTAAACCCATATACAAAATAGAATGTAATAAAATGTCGTTTAAATAGGAGTTAAGGAAAGGGATGCATATTTTGAAGGTAGGTATATTTGAAAAGAGAAGAGAATAAGAGAGAAAGTTTCATGAGGCTGAAAAGGATTTCAACATAAGATAGGGGCAGAGGAAGGAAAAGCAATGAAGATTCATTAATACAAGAGAACACTGGGAAATAGTAGTATTGTTTGGTTTGAATGTGTGAAGGTACAAGGGACTATTGGAAGATAAAAGGCTGAAAAGACAAGCTGGAAAACAGTGCCTGCTGAATAACAGAGTATCTTGATTTCTAAATTGAGTTATTGGAATTTTTTCTTACAAAGGACTGAATGAATTAATTATTCCTTACACAACTGTCATTAAAAATTTTTTAAGCCTAAAATGTCCTTTGGCTCATAGCTCAAGGAAACCACAAAGTCTCCAACATATCTATAGTTGCACTTTTTTGATAGTTAGGAGTTGGAAACAAAGTAGATGCCCTTCATTTGGGGAATGAGTAAATACATTGTGGTATACAAATGTAATAAAATATTGTTCCAAGAAATGATGTATATGACATATACTGAGACATACAGTAAGATTTATATGAATTGATGCACAGTAAAAAGAACCAAAAAAACCATACTACAATGGAAAAAATGACATACCCCCAAAATTAAAAGTACGAATAAAGTTATAAAGACCAAACATGACTCAGAAAGTAGAGACAGAGATAGATACTCTCAACTTATCTCTCTGTGGAGGTGGGTCGGTCACAGGTACATATTTTCAAGACTTTTTATTCAGTTGTGCTGACTTTTTCTCTCCAAAAAAAATACTATTTGTCAAATGGGATGGCTCTGGCACATCATAGGATCTTAATACTTTTTCCAAATTATTTCCTTCTTTCCCTACTCAAAAACTTCAATACTTTGTTATTTGTCTCTAAGATCAAATACAACTTTTGATTTAAAGCCCTCCTTAATCTAGTATCTATTTACTTTTCCAATATTCACCAAATTACAGCATCTCAGTGTGGGAAAAGACCTCAGAAACCAACTAATACAACATATGACTAAACAATAATTCCCTCTAAAAATACACTTGTCATCCAGACTTGGTTATTTCATTATTCTTCTACCCTCTTTTCCTGTCTAACTGATCTGCTAGCTGTTTCCCAGACATGATACTTCCCCTTTGACCTCCATGCTTTTGTATACATGATAGCCCATATCTTCACTAGGAAATGTACAGATTCTCTCAAAGTACCACTTCCTATATGGAGTCTTTCCTGATTCTCCCAATATCAACAACCCTTCTTCCTGAAATTACTTTGTAACCCCCAGTATAGGGTGTTAAAAAATATTGGTTGAATTGTGTTCAGACTAACCCTCACCAAACGCTCAAGGTTTTTAAAGTTCCTTGATAATGACCAATTACTGAGTCACCAAGGTAGCACTGATTCAGAAGAACACATGACACCTTTCTTCTACAACAATGACTGTTCTTCTATAACAATGTGACTGAATATTTATCAACAAATAATTAGTTAACATGTACTCTCAATATATTAGAGATTATATACCCAATGATGATATTGAATTAGCTTAAACTGACTTTCATATACAATTTCAAAATCATATATTCTGCATATACACTGAGCAATATCAAAGCATGAAGTCCTACTAAAAGTGCTTATTAAGATAGTGTTGCTAATTACAAAAGTATCTCAATATAACTCAAGCAGTATCAATCATCACATTATTATACTTAAATAGCCATATCCTAAAGTTAATGTGCTTATTAAGTAAAATAAACTATGAATAGAACTTTAAAAAAATGCTTAAAAGAACATTCAAACCCAATAAAATACAATAGGGCACTAGTAATAGCAAAAAAGCAAGCCATTAAGTTCTTTCATTTTCCCTTCTGCAAGCTTTTTCTTTCTTTCTTTTTTTAATAATTTCAGTTCATGACTATCAATATACAATTTAATAAAACAAAAAAATAATATTTTTGCTTATTTACACTATCAATACTATATCTTAGACTCAAAAATTGAAATGTATTGCTTCTAAAACTTGATAGGTCTGATACAAAAGTTATCAGGGATATTTAATATTTACTCTATCACAGAATTATACAATTTCAGTACTCTTACATGCTCTTACACAATATATTTATATAGCAAGTTGTACATAACAGAGTCGCAGTTTCATGTGCAATCTTCTGCTTATTTCCACAGTATGCTATGAGAATACTTGTTTTATTCCATAAATTAAAAATAATTTTTTATAATACTTTGGCCACTGAGTGTGAAAAGCTGAGACCAAGAGAATATCTAAAAGGCAATATAGTCTAAGTATGTGTTAATGAGGGCTTGAACCAGAATATAAGGCATTGAGTGGATAGCAAATATATCAGAAATGACAAGATTTGGCAATAGATTGATATGCAGGTTAAGACAGATTGAAGGTGACATCAATTGTAAACCACGGTGACTAGGAGATTGTGGTGTTTCAATAGTGTCAGATCAGAGCTCATAAGAGATTAAGGGTGGTTATACAATCCTGTCAATCATCTGTGGAGAAGAAACCATAGGAGTTGAGATCACCAAAAAGGATAATAGAGTGGAAAAAAAAGAAGGCCCAGGAGAGAGCCTTAGGAGACAACTCAGGGTTAAGGAGTGTAACCTAAATGACTATCCAACAAGGGATGAAGAAGCAATCAAAAAAATTGGAGAACCAGAAGAAAGCACTATCATGAAAACTTAGAGGAAAGAATACCCAGAAAAGGGTGATCAACAGTGTCAATGACTTAACTCAGAAGATATCTTAAGAGCCATGTAACCCAAACTATACATGAATAGGAAAGCCTTCTAAAATTCCTAGCTTCTTGAAATAGCCAGTTCCACTACTTGATAGGTCCAGTCTCCTTAAATAAAGTCTAAATCTGTCTCTCCAGTCATTGATAATAGTTCTGTTCTTTCTTGGTTCAAGTAGAGAAAGTAATCCCTTTTCCACATAAGAGCTTTGCTTAGCATTATCATTATCTTACCATTCTATACAACAGAATAATGATAATAAAACAAAATAAACAGTCAGATCAATCCAAAGGTATATTTCTATGAGCTTGATCACGCTATTTAAAGACTGGCATAATGATGCTTTCAAAAACATTTAAAGTCACCAAATTATAACACTGGATAAGTAAATCTCTCCTAGCCTGAGTGTCCTCATTTATTCAATAAAGAAAAATGGGAATTTTGATTTAATTTAAAAATATTCTACAACCTTAAAATTATATCTCTGGTAAAATATAGACATAGGTTGAAGCGCTGTACTTACAACAGGCTCCAGTTAGATTCTATATTAATATCCAGATTTTATTTTTTAAAGGCCTTTATTTCATAGCTATATCTACACTTGCCAAGGTAAAGAATTAAAATGCATACAAGATGCAAAGTGATATTACTGATAATGAGACAGTATGATGTTGTGGACAAAGAGCCAGACATAAAATCAAGCCAGCTGAATTCAAGTCTTGTGTAATTTAGGAATACGATCAGTATCCTAAGCTTTCTAAATTATAAAATTATTGCTTATCTGCAATGAGTAGGAAGTTTAAAAAATCTGGGAGATCAGTATCTGTTCACAATATAATAACAGAACAGAACCTGGTACTTCATTAGTATAGAGAAATTCCACTGTTTAGCACTTTAGATATAACTAATGTTGAATTTAAAAAAAAACTATTCCCATGGGGCAGCTAGGTGGCGCAGTGGTTAGAGCACCAGCCCTGAAGTCAGGAGAACCTGAGTTCAAATCTGATCTCAGACACTTCCTAGCTGTGTGACCCTGGGCAAGTCACTTAACCCCAACTGCCTCAGCAAAAAGCAAAAAAAAAAAAAAAACTATTCCCAAAATACAAGACCACTTAAAAAAGAATTCCATGCTTCCGTATTTTTATTTATTAGCTAACAATAGAAGATATTTTTATTATTTTCCATCCCCTAACAAAGGTTTTTTTGTTTTTTGTTTTTTTCAACTTTAACAAAGCTGAACTAAACATTTTGGTTTTTTGAAGTCTTAACTCAACCCCACTTACCCATCAGGGATGTAAATAAGTAACCATTCTTCTAAACCATTCTTCTAAAAAGTACATAGAGTAAGAAGGCTTATAGTATTCTTAAAGAAATTAGCATGTCTAAATGGAATCCACATACACACGCACCCCAGTACTACTAAAAATGCTGCAACTTTCTCTTTCATGCAGAATTTAGCTAACATTTAAGGTCTGAGTTTTCCTGATATTTTAGTCAACCAATCACATGATCATAGATAATTTACACTAGGGAATGCTTTAACCCAAGTCTAGGTAAATATTCAATAGATAGTTACTACTCTTACTTTATATTCTGTAAAGAGAAATGTGAGTTGTGTGTATATGCATACTTCCCCCCCCTCCCCAGAACTGCCAATCGGCTAAAAAATCAGGTCTACTAAGCTCTATTTAAATGCCTCATTCAATCAATCAATAGGTTACTGTGCTAGAGATACAAAGACAAAACTGGGAAGTCCCTTTTCCCCTTAGAGTTTAACTAGGGAAAAGTTATCCCTTCCACATTTCGAGGGTTAGTGGTACAGTGCCCCTACAATATGAAAAAAATCTATGTGAAATTTCCTGGCCCTCCCTTCATACCAGAGAACTCTGAATTTTTTTTACTTTTATTGAGTTTGCAATATCTTATTGTAAAATTTGGGTATACTTATGGTATTAAAAGATAAAATGTTGATAATGATATATATTATATAGATATATAGATATAGATATATATATCTAAGTTTGTGTCATCTGATGGCCTTTGTATGTCATCTGAGGACTCCACAAACCACCAGCAAAATAGTGAAACAGCAATAGGGAGTCACAATGGGAAAAGACTAACTATACATATACAATAATATAAAAAATAGATGTCATTTAGGAGAAGGAGAAGATACTAGTGGCTGTAATGTAGAGGCAACCACAGATTCTCCAAAGCTATTCCAGGCAAAGTATAGGTTCCTATGGGTCTTACCAAACTAGAAATAATGCTAAGTACTAACTTGGCAATAACCTATGAATTTAGATAGCAACTAAGACTAAGCAAGCTTATTAACAGAAGGTCACTTACCAACTGACGAATTTAGTGCCAAAGCAACACTTTATATGTTTCAATTTCCATTCAGTAGGATTATACATTTTGATACTACACATGGCAAAGTAATAAAAACATTCCCATCTATACTGGACAGTGGGGTTCAAAAGGCAATAGAAGGCAGACACATCAAAAGATAAAAAAAAACAATTTTTTAAAAAGCATAGGTCCAGGTTTTCTAATTCTGACGTAAAAAAATTTTAAATATTTGCTATTCTTAGACTTCTACACACACATACAAAAAATATCCTCTTTTCCCTATGCTTCCTCAGTCCAAAAGCAAAAAGAAAGAACTAAAGGAGTATTGAAACTATCAGAACTGAGAAATCACTGCCCCCTCAACACTGAAAGACAGTTGTGGATGGCCAAGGTCATTATATTCACTCACTTTAGATATGTCCCAAGTTATAAATATAAAAGAGCAATCTAGAAAGTACATAGTAATTTCTTAATGATGCCAATCACATGCTACACAAATGAACATAAATATTCAGTTCATTCTTGTACTACTTTTTAAAATGTTTTAATATCATTAAAACTATGACTCTTGTATATACAGTTTACTTAAAGTTTAAAGAGTAAATCTGCAAGATACTATAACATAGAAGGCAAAAGAAAGATACCATATGACACGGAAAGCAAAAGAAACCAAACATGACCCCCCCCCAAGTATTTATTTTTTTTAAAGCATCTGAATTTTTAACCATTTTCATGGCAAAAAAAAAAAAAAAAAGTAATCTTAAGTATTAAGTATTCTGTATTCTTAAAGTTAATCTCCACTGTACATACTAACACCAAGATTAGGTGATGATCAGTTATGATGGACTTGGCTCTTCTCAACAATGCAGTAATTCAAAATAATTCTAATAGACTGGGATGGAAAATGACATCCACATCTAGAAAAAGAACTATGAAGAATGAATATAGGTCACAGCATAGTATTTTCACCTTTTTTTTAGTTTGCTTCCCCCCCTTTTGGTTTTTCTTGCACAATATGACAAATATGGAAATATGCTTTAAATGATTGCATGTGTTTAATTTATAGCAGATTGCTGTCTTGGGCCGGGAGGAAATAAAGAATGGAAAAGAAAAATTTGGAGTACAGCAGTCTTACAAAAATAAATTGTGGAAAACTATATATGTATTTGGAAAAATAAAATACTATACATGAAAAGAAAACATACAGACAATTCTAGGGCTGAAACAAAAGTGGTAATTCAACTAAATACACTTATACCTGGAGATATTTGGAATCTCAAGATTTTTTAGAGCACAGTACATAATCAGTTTGTATATTTGCTTTACACAAATGGATAACCTCATTTTCAATCACATTTTAAGTTTAAAAAAAAAATACCTAAATCAAGAAACTCAAGTTAATAGTAATAATAACAGCAAGCCATTTATATAGCCACCTATTTGTAAGAATTGTGCTAAGAACTTTATGAACATATCATTTGATCTAACAACCCTATCAGGTAGGTACTATTTTTGTCCCCATTTTACCTTTGAGAAAACTGAGGCAAGTTGAGGTTATTTACTTGACCAGCAACTGTTTGAGGCCAGATTTGACTAAAGGTCTTCCAGGACTTCAGGTTCAGCATTCCTATCTACTATTGAACACAAAGCCTGCTGTTTAGAGGAAATTATGGATTGTGGTTCTGGATTCTAAGTCACTCAGGGGCCTATATATTTGCAATCATGGAGAGAATATCCACAATACTCACATATACACTCAAAAAAATCACTTATCTTTGAGGTACTGAAGTAAACAAAGTAAGAAAAATATAAGAAAATTAAAAACCCAATTTATCTACCTTTGCAAAAGCCATTTATTTACAAAACAATGTGGTAAACTAGATTGAAATCAAGAGATCTCAGTTTTGATCTCTGCCAAGATTCTTACTTACAAGTTATGGTATCAGGAAAAGTCACTAAAACTTTTAGAGTCTTAAGTTTCCTCATTCATAAAATGAAGATACATATTCTACCAAAAGTCGTCATAAGAAGTTTTGTCAAATTTTAAAGCACTATATAAATGAGACTACTGTTCTAACAATCCAGTTAAAGTAGACCATTTCTGAAGAACAGAAAACTGTTTTTAGATAATCAAAATTTACTGAGAAAATACATTTTTAGGAACTTAGCTACAAAACTTTCCCCTTGAGAGGTCAACAAAAAAAAGAATGAAAAAAGTAATACAAAAATTGATACTTATTTGGTTTAAATTTCTTCCTGCTGCCAGTATGGGAAAAGCATACAAAAAGTTTAACATTCAAGACCATTAACCAAGGACTACAATGATTTGACCCCCAAAGTTTAATAGAATCAATTAGCTAGAAAAAGGACCAGATCTTAGTTTTAGGATTTTTCCCATACAAGCAGTTTTTACAAAGGCATTTTTTAAAAAAATAAATAAAAAATCAGTCTTATGTCTAGAAATTGCCAGTGTCTAACACATAATGGATGAATAAATGTTTGCTGTATGTGGAACTAATGATTGCTCTATTTACAGTTGAGGTACAAATCAACTATTAGCTCATTTTATGAATTAGGAAACTAAGATTCAGAAAGATTAAATGAATTTTCTAATTATAGTCACAGAGCTAAAAATTGAAAGTCAGGACGTGAACTCAGTACCCTATCAATTATAGTCAGCCTATATTGTTCATGTAAAAAGCAAGTCTATATTCAATTGACTGGCTATATGGACTTATACCTTAATCTTAGATTTGAAAGTCTGTAAATTTACTTTTTAAATTATGTGTTCAGACCACATCTGAAGTATTGTGCTTTCTTCTAGCTTTCCCACTTTAGGAAAGAATTTGCTAAGCAACTGTCCAAAAGGCAACAAGGAGCCTTGAAATTATTCCACAGAACTGAATGAATAAAATGAAGGTGTTTATTTGGCCCACAAAAAGATAAGAAAGTTGTATTCAATTACCTGTTAACTAGAAGCAATAAAATTGGTTTGAAATTTTTCCTTTAAAAATTATTAGTAAAAAGCTACCCAAAAGTAGCCTCAAAAGGTAGTGCATTTTGTTAGTGGGTTTTTTGGGGGTTTTATGGCACAAAGGACTACTCCTCAAGTAGTCTCTAAAGATTCACGATCAGATACTAGTTTGTAGTAAGCTGGTTCAGAGGTCTCTGTCAACTCAGATTCTGTGATGAAAAATTATAGCTTCCTGATCAAATATTATAAAATAGAATTAAGCCACAGAATCAGAGAGCCAGAAGGCAGGCA
>JAJPUD010006643.1:61903-124477 GCA_023553655.1 Myrmecobius fasciatus | reverse complement strand
AGCTTTTGTTTATTTGGATTAAATCTGTCAATTTCATCATATTGGAAATTGAAATGTATTAGTATTATTACAAAAAGTTTTGGCCTTACAAAATTCTGAAAGGATCTCAGAGAGCTTGAAGAATCCCTGAATAACACTTTGAGAACCACTGATCTAGAAAATAAAAACAGCTAGGTAATGCAGTGGATAGAGTTGCCAGCTCTAGAGTCAGGAGAACTTGAGTTCAAATCTAAACACTAATTGATGAGTCCAACCCTGCTTGCCTTAGCTTCTTCATCTGTAAAATGAGCTGAAAAAGGAAATGGCTCTAATATGTCTGCCAAGAATGTCATGAAAGGTCAGATACAACTAAATGACTTATCAACAGTGTTGAAAATGGGATAGCATTATGATTTGGGCAGAGGGAGGATGCAGGGAGATGAGACTTATTAAGTAATATAAAATTGGTTCATAGACTGAAAATAAGGCATTTTTCCTGTGTTTTAAAAGGGACTATTTTAAAAGTCCCAACTGAAACCTTTCCTTCTATGGGAAGACTTTCCCAACCCCTCTTAATTCTAGTGCCTTCCCTCTTTTAATTATTCCCTAATCATCCTGTATAGAGCTTAATTTGCATATATTTGTTTGCATGTTGTCTACTTGTTTAGAAAATAAACTCCTTGAGAGGAGACAATGTCTTTTGCCTCTTTTTTGTATCCCCAGGACTTAGCACAGTACCTAGCACATACAAGTGATTAAGATTGTACAGAAAGAGGACCAAAAATTAATCTTGAAAGGCTAGATCTAAAATGATGTTCATGTGAAAAGAACCTGGAGATCTTAGTGAACAACAAATTCGGTATGAATCAATCGGGTAAAGAGGTAACCACAAAGACTAATGAAATCTTAGACTGCATTATTAGAGACATAGCAATAAATTGACCTCTGCCCTGATCATACAACATCAGATAGAATCATATTACCTTTTAGGAGGAAATACACTAAAAGGGGGAGAAGCTTACTTTTAGCAAGTATATATTTTAGATTTTAAAAGATTTTGACAGTCTAAAATAATGAGCTGAAATAAGATGAAAGGCTGTAAATCTCTTCTGGCAGAGCTGATGACCATTAATTTGTTGGCAGTTCTGGAAAACTAATTCCTCTCTGATAAACCTTGGATAAGATGACCCCAAAGATTCTTTTATGGATTTATAGATTATGATTTTAAGTATCCATAGCAACAACCCTAAACAAAAGTTATGTCTAATAAGTGGGCTACTTGGATAACGTTTTGTACCAAAAAGCACAAACAACATTTTTTCAAGGGTCTGCTTTTTTTTCTGTAATATTTGTATAGAAAATGATGCTAATAAATAGGCAGAGTTGACAACTACCTACACAGCAATATTTTAGGAATACAAAAATACCTTCTTCACTATCTTATTGATGTCTTAAATTCTAATACAACAAATCTATTCCTTTGTCTTAAAGTTTGATTCTCTATTAAAATACAAATACTTTTAAGATAAAGTTCTTAAGCTTTTAAAAATAGATTAATGACTATAATTCACTATGATTGATAATCTTTGCAAACCTATACATTTTATATTGCCATTTAAAAACATGCTTGTCAATAATCAACACTCTTCACCAGACTCCCCCAAGAGACATTAAAAAGGGGGTAAGAACCTCTGATTTAGAAGATATACCTATATTCTATCCTATCTTGACTAATAATTCATCTCTATGTCCTTAGTAAGATATTTCATCTCTCTCAGTCTATGTTTTCCTTATAAGAAGGAGGTGTTCAAACTTTGATCAATGTTTCCCAACTTGTGTGACACAGAATGCTGGTGCACTGTAAAATGTGAATAGGGATTCTGTGAGGGGGAGAGGGGGAATGATGCTAGAAATATTTTCTCTTTAGAATATTAAACATGAAATTTATATAGATATAGATATATAGATTGATAGATAGATATAAGTGCAGATATTTTTCAACATAAAAATTGGACATTTTACTCCAACTATTCCAGTGGTAGCATCATTATTACATTTACATTATAGTCTTTGCTTTCAATAAACTAAGGTCCTAGGTAAACAAAATCTCTTTACATATATATATATACATATATATGTATGTATGTATGTATATATATGCACATGTATAGCAGAGATTGTCTTGATTTTCTGTTTGTCACCCCAAATGCTTAGCATGGTATTTTCACAATTGTAAGTGCTTATATTTTTTTTCATTCATTCATCCATCCATACGCTCTGAGTTTTGTGGATAGAATGAAGAAATGATTGTGGCTACTGGACAATTGTGACTGGGGATGGGAAAGAAGAGAGAGAGGAGAAATTCTAGTAGTATAGATAATTGATAAACTGAAAATACATGTATTGTTGACATGAAAACATAGATTTAGAGATGCTTCAACTAGTTCAATTCCTTCCTTTTATGCTTAGGAAACTGTGAACCAGACAGGCTAAGAAATTTGTTTACAGTCACACAAGTAGTAAGTGACAGAACTGAGATTTGAACCATGACCCATCAATCCAAATCTGTCATTCTTTCAATTGTACCACACTACTATGCAAATATTACTGGGATTTGGGGAAGAATGGTCAATAATGTATTTGCTATTCTGGAGGAAGAGAAAGAAATTGGTTAATTAGGCAAAGTCATAGCTACTGCATATTCATCCCTAAAGGAAACACACAACAACAAAAGCCACCCAAACTAGGATTAGCACAAGAACTTTTGTGGGGAAAAAACAGCCTTCAGTTAAGGCTCAATAAATCTGAGAATAGAGGTGGGAGTGAAAGCAGACCAGACTGCTAGATTTTAAATTGAACAGGTTTTTTAGCCATCTAAGCTTGTATCTGCCTTTTATGGGTCAGACAGGAAAGGATCTTTAAGTAGGATTCCTTGGCCTTTATACTTGGTATTTCAGTAACTTTCTATAAATTTTGTGTATTTTTTTTTGTATCCCCTCCCTTAATTTTTTTTTAATCCTTTAAAATCTATTTCTGTCCCAGTCTCCAAAGACAAAAGGGGAGTAGAAGTGGAGTTAACAGGGCCCAGGCTGGTGACAGTGAAACAGACAGCAAGGAAGTGATAGTGCTGAATTTGAACTAAGAAGACTTTTGAAATTCTAGTTTTGCCACTTCCTATAAGTGGCCTTGGGCAAAACACTTAAGTTTCTGAGCCTCAGTTTTCCCATCTCTCATATGGGGGGAAGAGGGAAGATCTAGAAAGAGATGCCACTCTGCTGATGTTATATAAATTATAGAGTAATTGAATAAATAAAGGGACTTACCTTGCCTTAGGGATTTAGAGATTTTGAACAATCCCTCTGCCTTGGAACTAGAGATAAGAGTTCATTATTTCATAAGTAGATGTTTTCCATTTGAGAGATGTGGAAAATGACACTAAGAGGTTGTGATTTGCCTGAGATGGCCATAGTAAGAAGGTAACAGAACAAAAATCCAAGTCTTTAAACTCCAAACCCAGGACCCTTTCCACTACAGCTTTAACTTGCCAAAGGAGAAAAATGAAACAAGGCTCTTCATACTCACTTTGCCAATAGAGGTGGTATGTTCAGTTGAAAATGGACTTTCTGATTGCATTTTGTGCTATACTAATTAATAGGTATTGAATATCTCCTTCAGTACTTCAGTACTTCCTTTCCACCCCCACTTACCCCGCTTCAGTTATATAAGAAAATTCATAGGACTTTGAATATTTCCCAAGAACTCAACTACTTCTCTTTCTTCTATCAAATAAGGCACATATTAGGAATTTAAAAACTGACAAAGAAGATACTATATCCATTGGTCCAGTGAAAATGGCTGTAACAAAAAACACCTTTAACTTAAGCATCCTTTTCTTTTCAAAAACTGTATTTTAGGGCAGCTAGGTGGCACAGCGGATAGAGTACCAGTCCTGAAGTCAGGAGGACCTGATTTCAAACCTGGTCTCAGACATTTAACACTTCCTACCTGTGTGATCCTGGGCAAGTCATTTAACCTCAATTGCCTCAGCAAAAAAAAAAAACCAATCTGTATCTTATCCTTTTTTAAAGCCTGCTTACATGACCCACCTGATCTTACCTTTATATTTGTGTGTGCATGCATGTGCGCATGTGCATATGTATATATTTTATATCATGCTATAGTCAAACATGTAGAGCTGTGGATACATACATGTCCAGTACCTTCTTATAGGGTATGTCACACTCTTGAGTGATAAATAAACTGGAGTGTGCCCCTCTGTCTGTAACCTATGCCAGCTTGTTTGTGCAGCCACCAAGGACCTTGAAAATTCTTGCAGCAGTCCCTTTCTCTGGGTGGTTATATTTCTCCTACTGTATGGGAATTTTACATATTAGAATATTATGTTTAGTGGCATTTTGCAGCTCAAAACTCTTTTAACTTAATTATTCCTGTTTCAGTCAATAAATTCAACTGAACAACATAAAGGACTTCTAACTCAAAAGGGAATTCTGATCATTTCTGTACTTTTTCTACAGCCCTTTTGTTTCAAGAGTCCATTAGCTAATGCTCTGTTCTCCACAGCTCAATATTTCCATTAGCAGATGCCTTCTCAATTAAAGAGTCATACTGCTTCATACACAAGTTCACTTCTGAGTCTCTTTGATACAAAGAAGCTTAGTAGGAGCTGTCTATTCTGGTTCCAAAGAATGAACGTGCTCAAAGGAAAAGACAGGAGTATTAGCTCATCTCTTAAGGAAATTTAAGCAAAATGCATTTTTTGTTTTGTTTATGAATAGTAGTGACTTTGAGGAGTAATGCTTTTTTAAATCACTTAAGGATAATGAATGCTGACACTATGCAGAAACCCTAACAGAAAACAGTGGGCATAAGCAACAAATTTTTCATATAAACTCTGACAGATTTGCAGCCTCTTAATACCTACATTAATCAAACATGCCTCTCCCTCTAAAAACTGACCAGCAATAAGGTCTCTCATAAATCCTCAAAGTTGCAAATCTCAGCATCTCTTGCTTCTTTTAGAGCTTATCCACAAATACTCATTGCACAGAAATAAAAATAAATGTTATAGCATTCCATGATTACCACTTTTTAAATTTCTGGGGTGACTTGCATCTGTATAAGTCAGTTCATTTTCACACCACTGCAGTGTTGGTATTTGACTGTTCTATTACTACAAACTATCTTAAATTTTTTGGAAGCACTTCCCTATCGCATAATTTTATGCTTTTTTAATGCTTTTTTCAAGACAGCTAGATGACTTAGTAGATAAAAGCACCAGGACTTTCTAGTTAAAAGTCCTGAGAAGAAAAGACATGCTCTGGCATGTCTGCAATGAATTCTCCTCTTTCTTTTTTCTTCTAACAATTGACACCTTATGAAATTTTCTCTATCCTCCAAGGCCCAGTCCAAATGTCATTGCTACCAAAAAGCCTTCCCTCATCCCAGGCACAAAGGATCTTTCCATCCAAGAACTTAATGCATCATTTTATGCCTATTTTACTTTGTTATTGAATCCTATTTTTTAACTATATTCAAGGCACATGGAGTTTCTTTCAGCTCTCAATTTATGATCCTATGAGTTTATATTCTAAAGTGAGAGAAGTGTTTAATAAATGATTATCAAGTTGAGAGAAATGATTATTTTTTCTATTATATTAATAACCAATTATTAAACTGGGATCCAGGTTGTTCTTTTTCATTTCCTCATTCAGGGTTAGCCCCTGTAGTCCTGTTAGCCAGTCTCTGAAGGACATTTGTTAATAGATGAGATTGCCCAAATCATCTGGAAACTTGCTCCTTGATCTTGGGTTGGACCCTACTCAACTAGAAGACCTTATTTCTGTTTAGAATGTAAATAGAATCTAATCTAGTACATTCCAGTCCTAAAACATTAAGTCCATGTCCTAGTCCCAACCTCCTTCCCTTCAAGGGAGTTTAGGGTAACAGCACAGGAAGTAGAAAACCAATGGGAATGGTCTGGATAGAGATGGATTCCTTTGCCCAGATTGCTAGAAGCATCTGAGTTTCATGACAAAGTCACATTTTCATCAAAAGGGACTGAGAGCTTTCAATCTACTTCTTTATTTGAAAATCTACCCTTTCATTAGCTGTTCACTAATCAGGGTAATTTTCATCTGTCAGAGACACCCTCTTTCCCAAAGATATTGATTTAAGCATTCATTAGATGATCTTGAATTTATTTTTGTTTACAGAGAGAAACCACTGACCATCAATTTATTGATTATCAATAAATAGCAGATCATCAGATAGCCAAATTAATAAACTGATCATTAATTGCTCAGAAACTCTGTCTCGGGCTTTTCATTCGTCTCAAAGTGAATGCTGAAGTCAGGAAAACAAGCAGAAAGGCAGGAAAGAGCTAAAAAACAATCTTATTTTGGTAGTGCAAACTTTAAAGCCCTCTATAAGTGTTAGCTATTGTTATTGTAATGTTTAGGCTCTCCTTGAGCCCTCTACCAGTTAATACTTGAAAGCAAGGCCAAAACTGTCTTCTTTACCCATTATATCAATGGTGTCATGGAATTCCCCACCCAACTGGAGAGATCACACCTAGTCAGCTTCCTTCTATATAAGGTCATGATTTGGCATATTAAAACCCTGCATAGTAAAGCCTGCTGCGTTTTCCTAATTAAGCTCAGAATCAAGGGGTCTAAGATAATTTTGTTTAAGGTAGAGATAATGGCATTGATGAAAAAGGATTATAAGATCTTGCAAATAACTGAAATAAAAAACAACAACCTAAGACTATCAGAAATAAACTTCTTAGAATAGTGGCAGCATTTTCCAGTCTATTGCATGATATTCCATACTATTTCATAGTATAGTTAAAGTACAGAAAGTAAGAAAAAACAGAATGAGCCTCAAAAGTTTCAGAGGTTGCCCATCACATAACCCCCAAGAAAGAATCCTTGCACATATAATGAATGTTTGGCTATCTAATATTAGCTCATTCTGGGCATAGGTTGGAAAATTAATCCAAAACCATTTGAATTTATCCTTTGTATTTACATCCTATTTAATTCTCATGAAAAGCTCTGGGATCACAAATGACTGAGCTCAGAAATGCCTAATGGACAGTCTGATAGTTCTTGGCTGTCAAGTTAATTATGACCAGTTGGAAAGATTTCTCTCAGATCTTATTTACAGGGCTATTAAAGAGGATTTGTGTAGCTTTAAAGTATGCAAAACTTGCAGTGAGAAGAGAAACCCTTCCAAATTTCTTAAACCAGGGTAGCCCACATTTTCAATTCAATACACATCAATAATCTACTAAATTCAAGGCATGCTGCTAGGATTAGAGCAATTTAGAAAAATGGAAATCACTGGTACTTATCATCTTTGTATTAATCTACATATTAAAGCAAATTCCCCTGATTGGTTAAAATAGATAATAGTTGTAGATTTTTAAAAATAGTACATATCTATTGAGATTATTTTCGGTTCACTGTAGGGAATTTCCAAGCTAATAAAATTAATGCAATAAACATTTTTACTATGGGTCCAGGATTAACCATTAATAAAATGACTAATTCCAAATTGAATAGCAAAACATTTTTCTAAATTTCCTTTTATTTTTGGACTATCATAATATTCAAGATATAGTACTGGAGACTACTAATTGACAGAGTGATAATTAATCTAAATTTTACAACTTGACTATCTCTTTACCTCCCAATATGAGGCCTCTTCCCCATCAAAATTCATTTGCATTTCATTCTCCCATAAAATTTGCCCATTCCATTTCTCAGATTTCACTTTCCCTCCAACTGAAGTGTCCTGCATTTAAATTTCATGTCCCTTCACCTTTACCTTTTCAAAACAAGGCATTAAAATTCACTTCCACAAGTTGGCCATAATTGACCTGCCTAATTTTATCCATTTTTCTATTAAGTGAATGCTTGAGAATTTTTAACCATTTGATGGGCCCCCAAATAGAATGGACTGCCTGGATAAAACATGAACTCCTCATTTCCTCTACTTGCTCAGGGGTTTCCACTAAGTAGCAGATTGGCCTTGATCAAATCTGAGGGTTTTTTCATTTCTGAAATTCTATGATTCTGACACTTATTTATTCGATTTGCACAGAATTAATTTTCATCTGTTGATACTTGTAAATGTGTTCTTTAGTTGCTTCCACAGTTTAGGTTTTCTGTCAGCTCCACTAAATTATAAACTCCTTCAGGGCAGGGATTGGTGTTTTAGTTCTTTCCTATCCCCTAGCACCTAATATGGTGCTCTCTATATAATGGGGACTTAATAAATACTGTTGACTCATTGACTGTACTATGCTTGATAATGACATCATTTACCAGCACTCTTTTCACTCAAAAAAATGCAGTCTTAAAAGTCCAATGTATTGAAGAAGACCAAATTTAACTTTTAATGGCAAATTGGGAGGGGAGGGTGTGGTGTGAGGTAGAAGAGGTGGTGAGATCAGAAACTTTTTTTTGAAAAAGTGAGTGGAGAGTTTCCTCTTAGAATTAAAGTACACACCTAAACTACTCCCCTAGAAGGTAACTATATGTTCTATTTTAAATGTTTTTTTGCAAAATTTACAATGCTGCATGGAAAATTCTTCATTTTCTAAATTCTGTGGATGTCAATACTGCTTTTTCCTCAGCTTTTGTTCCTGTTGTTTAGTCAGTCATACTGGACTCCTCATGACCATATTTGAGCTTTCATGGCAAATATACTAGAGTGATTTTCTATTTCTTTCTCCAGCTCATTTTATAGATGAGTAAACTGAGGCAACCAAGGTTAAGTGACTTACCCAGGATCACACAGGTAGTAAATTGTCTGAGGCCAGTTTTCAACTCAGTTCTTCTTGACTCCAAACCAAGAGCTCTAAACACTGCACCATCTATCTGTCCCTTTTTCTTCATCAGAGACTAAGAATCATTATCTCCATAATTAATAACTTCCTCTTATTGGAATATTATTTCCTTAAATAATCTTTAGGTTTTGTCTTTGTATCCTCAAGGTTTAGCACTATCCCTGGCACATAGTAGACACTTAATAGTAAATTGGTAGTAGTATCTAGAGCCCCTGAACTTGGGAATTAGGTCTAAGTGGATGTGTGACACTGGACAAACCATTTAACCTGTCTCTGCCTCAGTTTTCTCATCCATAAAATGAGATCAACAATGGCACTTACTTTTCAGAATTGTGATGAGGATTAAATGAGAGAATATTTGTAAAGCACTCAATAAAACTTAAAGTGTTTCATTTAGCTACTAAGGACTGCTTCTTGATTGATTTGAAGACTTCACTATGAAAGTTATCCTTTTTATAGATAGTTAAATAATACTGTCTTCATTCTTCCTGCACAATATTGTTTTCCAAGGCCCATACTTTCTCCTTTGCCTCTAAACTCTAAATCTGTAAACCATAGAGCCTTTATTTAATCTGTCCCTTTATTATTCGATCCCTAAGCATAAAAATCATACTGTACTTAAATAAGGGGTCTTTTTTTTTAAAACAGAATTAAGATCATTTATAGAATCAGACTTTAGTTCACCTATATTTCTAAGACCATATTCTCCAACTGGGGTAAGTAGACCTACTATATCTTAATATGGCAGTCTTAACTTCAAGTATTATCAATTCACTCTTCATCATCCATGATTATAAGAAATCCTTATGGAATATTCATCTGGATGCAAAACTTTGGATATGATAATATTGGTTTTATTTTCTTGAAAACTCATTGCTCATTTAGTCTGTTCATAGGTTCACAGCAGTGTGGGAGTGGACAAGGTTGTTCTTATCTCCCAAAACAAGGACACAGACCTAAGAAAGAAACAAAAAGAGACCTGCCCACCCCCATCTCATTACAAGGAATAGTCCTAAAGGGATCCATCAGTGGAAGGTTGGTGTGGAGTGAGGAGGATCAGCTCTTCTTGAACTGCTTTGAGATCTGAAAAATTCTTCTTGAAGCTGATCACTTGCAAGGATAAATGGGTGTCAAAATCAGGATGGCCTTAACTTGTAAAACACCTAAGAATTAGATATGAGAAGACATATCTTATCTTCTATCAAGTTCAATTTTAGAGACTTTCTAAATCTTCTGTCTGCTCTGGCTTACTCTCAGTGTTTCTTCCAGGCATATATAATGAAATTATTCTAAATTTATTTTGATTGCATTTTAATTTTAAAATGCACAGAAATCTACCTTGCAAATATAGAATAAGAAAAAATACCTCAGGGAAATAATGCAGCTGGATATAAAGGTTGAGGATATGTCAGGGAAATAATGAAGTTAGGTACAAATGTTAAAGAGGAAAGATTATCAGATAGGGGGAAATTGAACTGAAAGGGCTGAAGAGAAGTTAACTGATAAAGGAATGATAGGATTACTGCTAGAAACCTGATTTCTTTTCATTGTCTCTAATCTCACCATCTCTCCCAAAGCATTCTGCTGACTGATACAAGATTAATTTTTCTAAAGTGTCATTCATCAGTCCCAGGGGTACATAAGAATCTATGACAAGATTAGTTTTGTCCAACTTTCAGGGCTGATATTCATTCATGTTTGTTTACCTGTATATTTATAAAATTCTGCTTTTTTAAAGTATGTTGGTGAATTCTTTCTTTTCTAGAATCATGACTTTCATCAATGGTTTCATCAATACTCTCTCCAAAAAATGCTGCAAGGCCTATGTTCAATATTGACATGAAATGTGAGTGATCATGTTTTTGAGAATTTCATAAAATCCCTTCAGATGACTAGAGACTACCTGAAATGTTAGAAAACTAGGCTTGGGAATCACTGAGATATGCTTTTACTTCTGTGGAATTCTATACACATTTCATAATTTTTTAAATATATACACACACAGATATATAAGTATACACATGAGTAATTCTATTTCTTCATCCACAGGAAGATCTCACAAAATTAGACTATCCATGATAGAAGACCAATCTAAATGAGTAAACAGTCAAAATTATGGAATATTAGGAAATAGTTTTATTACTTTTGAGTATATATAAAAATTTGTGCTATTTTAATGAATAAGGAAAAGTTGTGCTCATCACACTAATGGATCACATAGAAACAGGTACCTTTAAATCACTTGAAAAACTGTTCTTTTAAATAATAAAATTAAATTTAAATAATAATTAATTTAATTAAATTAAATTCTTGTTTATTCTTCAGATCTACCTCACTTTGTTAATACATAAGTATTGGATGTAAATTTTAGAAACTCAAATTTTACTTTAAGCATAATAGTGAAAGTCATTCTTCAAAAGAATACTATGATGAGTTCTTTTATAATTCAAATACAACTTTCTAAACTGTACATTTTCTAAGTTCAGATTTTAACATTTTTGGTTTTCTTAAATCTATATTGATTTGTGCAGCAAATCTTTTACCCCCCCCCATTGATAATATAAAGGTTCAGTTCAGACCTTGAATTACTCCAGATTCTGATTTTAAAAAAAAAAATTGAATCTGTTATTTCATTGCTATAAGAATATCCAAATGAAGAAAATCTTCTTACCAATGCTAACTGTCAAATATCCTACAACTTCCTGTCTTGCTGAGTTGTTCAGGAAGGGCACTAAAAGGGTATGAGATTTAAACAGAATCATACAGAAAGTGTCAAAGGTTCCTAGCACTTGAATTTCCAATTGAAGATACTCTCTGAATTAAATACTGGTCTGTCAGATATTAAAATCCAAGGATACAGAGGATTCAAACCCTTCTTTCTCCTTCAATGCCACTGGTTTATCTCATTTTCTGATTCTAAATAAATTGGGTCAAAAATGAATGAGGCTTTATTATATTTTTAAACACTCCACATTTTAGATTTTTCTATCTCCTTTTTACAATTGGATTTAATAAAAACAAAAGCCAAAGGAGACTAACCTTAATGCCAAACCACCAATAATAAATTCTAAGGGGAAAGTAGACTAATTTTTCATAGTGGAGTTTAGTTTTACTTACATCTGTGTTACAGGAGCGATACCGTTTCCTTTCCCCAAGGCAATATTTTCCACCTCCTGAAGGTCTGAAAAAATATTTTGTTTTACATGTGAGTAAGATATATATATATAGATATATATATACATACGTATATATACACACAGAGATTCAGCTCTGTGATCAGAACATCTTATAAGCTGCTTTAAAATATTAAACATTCCTTTATTAAATTTTAATTATTTAGAATATTGATAATTTTTAAGGATAATAATTTTGTATGAAGAGCATAAAATTAGATTACTATAATTAACACTGTCTTCTCCTAATTGTCATGTTTAACCTGCTTAGGAATATTCAATGAAATTTATGCACTGCAATTGTCATTGCAACTAGGTGCTCAGTCTTAAAATCAAATAAGGGAATCACTCACTTTTAGATATCTGCGTAATACAAACATTCAAATTGCCCAGAGCACAAAAAAGGGACTTGGAAGAGTATGTTATATTATTAGCGGGGTCTACGCAAAAAAATAGTTTATATTCTTTCCAGGCTGAAAGAACAGGGATGGCAACAATCTGAGCTGCTGCTATTAACAAGCATCTTAGGAAGTCATTTGAGTTCAAAGTAAGAAATGTTAGAATTTTTGTAATTCTAATCATTCCTAATTTAGGAATGATCTAGAGGCCTCAAAATTTTTGTTTGGAAGTCAGTTCACTTTATGTTTTTTTCTTTTCTTTTTATGGTTTTACATTCTAAAGATCATTTAACCTACATGTCATTTAGTGAAAATTTATCAAAACTTCCTAATGGACATGAATTATAGAATCATAGAATCTTGGAGATAGATAAATCTTAAAGAATAACATTAGGAAAAGTAATATGCCATTGTTTGGGCAGGCTTTTTTTTTTTTTGCTGAGGCAATTGGGGTTAAGTGACTTGCCCAGGGTCACACAGCTAGGGAACATGAAGTGTCTGAGGCCAGGTTTAAACTCAGGTCCTCCTGACTTCAGGGCTGGTGTTCTATCCACTGTACCACCTAGCTGCCCCCACAGGCAGACTGTCTTTTAGAAAGAAAATAGTATATTTCCTTTTTTAAAAAAATCCAAATAATCTTTTATATTTATTTTTATATCTTTTACTCATGATTGTTTCTTTACAGCAGCCACATTTATGTCATATATTATACATGTATTTTTTTTAAATTTTGGCTCCCTTGTGCCTACACCAGTCAATTTAAAAATGATATTTGGTTAATTTTGAATACCAGGGCCAAGGAAAGAAAATGACTCAACTAGCAAGAGAATTAGGAAGGGACTAATTGCCCTTGTTGCCCAGACCAGTTTACATGGTGGTGGTGAGAGGAGAGACTAATTATAAGAAAGGGGGAAAAAAATGGAGAGAATCACTGGTTTTTGTTTACAAGGATTGAGAATCCATAGAAAACAACAGAGAAAAGAATTCAAGCAAGGCAGCTGAGAAAGTAGAGTCAGAAATGTTTTAAAAAGAAAAACAATTTTATTTTAAGAGTAACAAGAGAGAAAGAAGGTTAGGTGTCAGCTAGGCAAGAAAAGGGATCTAGCTTTCCTTTTGGGGAGAGGAGTCTTGGGAAAAAATGTTTAGTCTTCTTGTAAAGAACAAAAAGGAAAATTTTCTCCACACATAGCCAATAATAAAAATAACAACAACAATAATAATATTACAGAAGGAATCATAAAACACCCTATTGATTCTGTACCACTAAGTAAATATGAACTGGGGGAAAAATGTCTCTTTGGGCTCTGGATGGGAAGGGAAATGAATAGAGAACCTTAACTAAAAATGGGAGTATCTAATTATCAGGTTAAGGAACTATTCATTCTGTGGGAGAAAAGTAGAAGATAAAGTAGAGAGTGGTCCACCTGCCACCATGACTAGTGGGAGACAAAAGCGACCTAGCCAGCAAAGCACAGAGAAGGGCCTGGCCTTGGGCCAGAGGGAATTTAGTCCAAAAAGGGTAGAGGTGGGAGAAGAGCAGGCTGACCTGCCTCCAGTAGTCCTGGGGAGAAGGGTAGTGTCAGCTCAGGAAGATGATTAATGGGGGCATGTGAAATGGAAACTATTTTAACACATGGGCAGTATTCTTTTCATTGTGATTTGTGATGTGAATCAAGGCATTTCAACCCTTGAGGTGCTCTCACTGGCTCTTTTAATACTAATGTACCAGTAATTATTTTATGTGACATGTGAAAACACACACACACACACACACACACACACACACACACACACACACACAAAAACCAAATCTCGGGTTTTCCTGGGGATAATGGAGCCGAGGCCAGATTTGGGAATATTTATGAATCACACATTACTTCTGAAAGTGGAAAATCTTATCTGATTAGATCCTGAGATAAAGGGCTTGGTCAAGACTACAGTAGGGGACCTTGCCTCAAATGTTTAATTTTTAAATTGAGGGGAAGGAAGGAGGGAGGAAGGGAGAGAGGGAGAAGAAAAGGCAGGTCTGTTTAGCCCAGTTCTTTCTTTCTCCTGCTCTCCTGCCGCGACCGGCTACTCTGAAGACATGTGCTGGCTCAGTAGAGAAACGTTTTTACAGATAACATGGGAAACCACAGCTTTGAATCATTTCCAACTGTGTCTTTTTGTTGGCTCCGGCTTACTTTAGCTACTTACGCTGGACTGTCACAGTGTCTTAAGGATGAGGAGACGCCTCCCCCGCAGGTCCTGCTGCACTCTCCCCATACTGACCAGGGACCCCAGCCCCCATCTACGCTCTGGGGCCAAGTGCCAAAAGGAACACACTCTCCCTGATAACACCACTGCAAGATTTCATAGAAAACAGAAAATTAGCTTCCAAGCAGCTAGAGCCATCAGGACAGACATATCACATATCTTTATATATCTTTATCTATATCTATATTTACAAGGGTCAGACAATGACCAATTATAGGCATTAACATTCTCCCAAAAGATAACAGGCTGGTATTTCACTTTTTAGACCCTATTTAGACAATGGTTAGAGTGTGGAGGATTATCTTTAAAGGCCCTGATTTATAAATCTGGAACATACACACCAGGAGGATTAAAAAGACCTAACTCGGCTGCTTTTGCCTGGTTCCTCCTCACCCTACATTTTAGAGCTCCTCATTAGAGAGGGAGCTGCAGACCTCAAAATCTTTTTTAGACATTTAGGTCTTTTTTTAAAAAAATTTTTTTTTTTAGAAAAACACACACATTATTATTAAACTCATGGAATGATAACGCAACATGGAAAGTTCCCCAGTAAGGAATTTTTATGATGGTAATTGCTTTTTCTTTAAAAAAAGAAAGTCTGGTTGAGGCTACAATGGTAAAGGAATTTGTTGCGGTATTTCATCTACATGAATAGTGCAGACATAATAAAATTAATGCCAAGACACTGGGGACTGGGTACAAAAAATCATTATATATACTGACTGGCCATCTGTATAGACCCTGTACGAACATGTGTCCTGGAATATTTTTCAGCTTTACCCCCTGCAATAAACCACATACACTGCACATAAGGAGAAAGCCATGCATAATTTACCAAGGAATAGACATATTATAATCAGCTCATAACTCTAGCATGATAAATCTTATTTTGCAGGGCATGGTAAACTGAAAGAATGTCTTCTTTCTTTAAAAAAAAAATCAAGACATTTTCAGCTTTTTGTTTAGGGGCTTATTCTAAATTGTCCAATACTGAGAAATAGAAGCAAAAGACGGCACATTTGCATCAATGACAAAAAACTGAACATGAAAATAAATACAAAAAAGTTGCTAATGTTCCATAACATATGCCCAAGTACCCAGAGATGACCCCTACTCCTATCAGTTACATAGTATGATTTTGTTTTTTAATAATAATAATGAAAATGAGACCTGCCATAATTTTTAAAAAATTTCACTAATGATATTAAGTTGTTGATCTTCTGGTAGTTATCGTTTCCCACTTTTTTTTTTTTTTTTGAAGAATGGCTTTCATAATTCCTTATAACAGAGAAAATGCTAAATTTAGAGTGTAAGAAAGGCGTAAGATTCAAAGCCCCCTCCAACACCCTCATACATTTACTACCTCTGGGGCAAGCTACTTAACTTTATATTTTACTGAGCCTCAGTTTCTCCATCTATAAAATGGGGATAATATTATAGTGAGAGGCAACCTATCAGCCTTGAAATCAGGAAGCACTGGGTTCTACTCTTGCCTCTGACAAATATTGGCTATGTGACCATGTGCAAATTCTTTAATGTCTCAAAGTAACAAAAGTACAGAAGAGATACGAGTCTTCATTGGTAGAGGGAATTTCTTTACCTAAAATTCTTAACACCAGGTCAATAACCAGTCTGGTCAAAAATAAAATGAAATAAAACCATAGAACCAACCTTACCTAGGGCTGCTGTAACACTCAAATGAGATATTGTATTTAAATCATTTTGTTATATAGATGTTGAGTATCATCATCATCATCATCTTCATTGTCATCATCATCATCATCATTCCAATTTACCTGATAAAAATCCACTAGCTAAAATAGCAGTTTTAAATTTTTTTGGTCTGAGGATCCCTTTACACTCTTAAAAATTCTTGGGAACTCCCCTCCAAGAACTTCTGTTTATGTGGGTTATATCTACCAATAATTATCTTTTTAGAATGTGAGATGTCTTAGTTTTATTATGAAAATAATAATGACCTGGTATAGTCCATGAGAAGTGTGGTTCTTTTTTTAAAATTCAATAGTATTTTATTTTTTCCACCTGAATGCAAAGATAGTTTTCAATATTCATTTTTGTAAGATTTTGAGTTCCAATTTTTTTTCTCCCTTCCTTCTTTACAGCAGATTCTCCAAAACAAACAAACAAAAAAGGTGATAATAGTACTCTTTGATGTGCATTCAATCTCCATAGCTCTCTCTCTGGCAGCAGATAGCATTTTCCATACCAAGTTTATTGGAATAAAAGTACAAATATGGTGTTTTCCTAAGAAGTTTTTAAAATATTTTTAAGAAAAACTATTATTTTTGGGGAACAATATGGCTTTACAGCTACTATAAGGCCAGTGCTGAGAACTAAGTCTATCATACTTGATCATCACACAATCTTGCTGTTAGTGTGTTCGATGTTCTCCTGGTTCTGCTCACTTCACTTAGCATCAGTTTATGTAAACCTTTCCAGGCTTTTCTGAAATCTACCTGCTCATCATTTCTTATACAACAATAATATTCCGTTATATTCATATGCAATAACTTGTTCAGTCATTTCCCAATTGATGGGAATCCACTCATTTTCCAATTCTTTACCACCACAAAAAGAACTAAAAATGCTAAAAGCATTTTTGCATCTGTAAGCCCTTTTTCCTCTTCTTTAGGGGGTTCTGAGATCATTTTTTGCAAGCCACTGAGTTAAAGAAACAAAAAGCAGTTACAAAGGTAATGTCTTATTAGCTTCACCCAAACAGCAAATTCAAGGGCATCAGACTATTTATATTTTTAAGTTTTGAATTTAAAAAGAAAAATAGTACAAATATTCATCAACAGGAAATAGGCAAATGGAACACTTGATAAATAATAATAACAACCAAAAAGCCTGGCAGATAAGCTTGACCAGAGATAGCAAGTAGAATTAACCAAAAGAAAAAGAGACTAAAGTGACTATTATAATCTTCAAGTAAGATATACAAAAAGTTTTGAAGAGGTTTGTGCCAAAAACATACACAGAGGATTGTATGAGATGGAAAGTTGAAAACAAAGCAGGAGAGATTTTGATTGAATATAAGAACTTTCTGACTGAGAGTAAAAAAAGATCCAACAATCTACAAAGGAAGTATATGAGCCTCTCTAACTAAAAAACTTCAAGAATAAAATAGACAGTTCTCTTTTAAAGGGCTTAGATTGGGGGTGGAATCTTTAGAAGACCAATTCTTCACATTTCTGAAGTGAAAGAATTAACTGAAAGGGAAAGATGTGATGAAAGTATAAGACCTGGGGTAAGAATGAGGGGGAAGAAGAGATTAGGAAGACTGGAAAATTTTTTGGCAGTCGTTGGCTTATAACTAAGCCTAACTAAACCAATATGGGGACTCTTCAGATAGAAAATGGTAACAAATGATCTCTTCAGGTACTTTTTGGATCCATGTTTCTATAAGTACAATAATCAGGGTGCAAGAATACTTGTTTGCTTGTTTTTTTGTGTGTGATATAACTAATGGCAGCATGGTCCAGTAAAGAAAGACAGATTTGGAAGTCAGGAAGACCTTCAATCAAGTATTGTCTCTGACAGATACTGGCTGTGTGACCAAGGTCAAGTCATTCATTCCATTACTGATTTTCATGAATCTTCTGCCCCTTACCCACCCCCCACCTCCAAGGAGTAAAGCCTGAAAAGAAAAGAAAACTACAAATATGGTGTTTTCTTAGGAAAATTTTTAAATATTTTCAAGAAACACTATTTTTTTTAACAATATAGCTTATTATTGTTACAAAGCCAGTGCTGTTCATGAGCTACTAGTAGGACTAATGAAGTCCAAGAACTTAACTTGAAGCCATCAGGTAATGGATTCCAACTATCCATTTTAAAAATAAAAAAGGTAAGTATTATCTGAAATAAAATAAATTGATTAAATTTTATTCAAAATTTTAAAAATTAAGCTTTTCTATTTCATTGGCTCATTTATTTTTAAGACCACAAGAGATCACAGAAATAATCTAGTACAGCCCCCTCATTTTACAGATGAATGGAAATTCAAAGCAGTTAAGTGATTTTCCCAAGATCACACAGTTAGTTGCCACCAGTTTAAAACTATTTCTTTCAAATCATAAAGTATCAGTTACTGAGCAGGAGTAAAACATTTTAATTATTTTTTCTTGCTTGGCTTTTTCTTATCTCAAATACTGAAGTATAAAGAAGAAAAAGATTTAATAATATCCACACATTTTAATGCTATTTCAGACCAAGGCTTAGAAGTTATAGAATAAATTCACTAATACAAAGTTTCATTTATTAAATATGATTTTTACCCTTTTCATGGAATAAAGAAAAGAAAGTCCTTCAAGAATGAGGGATGTGTTATTACAATTTACTAAAAAGTTGTCACAAGGTAGAAGACAAGGCAAATAATCAAACAGACAAGCCTTGTTTCCTGCACAAACTAGATTTTTGGTATGAGATGAATTCACTAATTAGGTTTTAATATATTACTTATAATGTCATTATTACATATCATCTTATGAATGTTTTCCTAGAAGTCCTTTCACTGCATAAATTCCTGCTATTTTTTTTTTTTTTTGTCAATTCCCTGGAAATAAGACACAGTATGTAATTGTGTCACCAGGTTAAGTAATGCAAATTTATGAGTAGAGAACTAACAAGTCATAGTAATAAAGGAATCTTCCTGTCAGCTAGTTGTTACAGAGCATAGGGTCAGACTGAACAACCTATGCATGTGTGTATGTAAGTATTTTTAAGCAATTAGGAATGTTTGTATTCTAATTTCAGCTTTGAACTTGATTACTTTTATAATCCAAGAAAAGTCATTCCATTTGCTGCCTTTGATTTCCCTACCTATAACCTGAGGGTTTATTTTAATCCCTAAGGTTCAAGAGGGCTGGGGGTGGTAGTGGAGGCAAGGGAAAAGTCTAATAAATAGTAGTTAAGTCAAAGGCAAATGTTGATGCAAGTCTCAAAGATTGTATTATGATGCCAGAAGTCAAGTAGTGAGTTTTTCTAATCCTATGCTATATGTAGGACTACTATCCAAAATAACAGTTGACCAGGTTAATTTCTGGAAAGGCAGACTACTTGTCTATTTATCTATCTACCTCTGTCTCCATCCATCTATCCAAATATCTCTCCATCCATCTATCCATACATCCATCCACATAAATCCATCCTGAAATGTTCACATAACAATTGCATGACCCTGAATGAGTTACTTCAACTAAGTGCTCTAAACAATTTTCTAAGACTGTGAGTTGCAGCTAGGTACCAACATGCACTGAGAGAAAGAATTTTCTCATAGAATTCACTGTACTAATGAAATCTAAGGTTCAATCTCTGAAGTGTTCACTGAGATCAACTGGGTGACTAGGCATTCCTTCTGTTAGACATAGGTGGATAATACCAATTTCAGAAAAGATCACTAGAAGTGACTGTTGAGTTCATCTTCAAGAAGTCCAAACTTATCTAATGTCAACAGGGAAGAAGTGAAAGGCCTGGCATTCAGTCAATTCCTCTGATTGTAGATAGGGCATTCCTCCCACTCTATTACACTATCTGTTTGAAGCATAGAATTGCAGAAGACTAAATAAATAAATAAATGTATCTCTATATACATACATATGTATAAATAGATAAATATCATAGATGCATTAGTCATTTTTCTTTTCTCATCCTAATCCCCAACATCCGAAGGAGTTTTAAAAACCACATAATTAAAATTGTCTACAAACACAATGTTTTTCTAAGAAGCTTTTAAAGTATTTTCACCATTATTTTCTGTACAATATAGTTTACTACTACTACAGGGCCACAGATGTTCATGAACTACTAATAGGACTAATAAGGACTTGGAGTCCTTAATGCGAAGGCATCAAGTGAGGGGTTCCAACAATGATAAAATGTAAATGAAATAATGAATCTTTTTTTAAAAAAAGGAATCCACATAAGGGAATTATGAGGTGAGCAGAGATGTAGATTAATTTGTTTCCCCTTCTGTAACTAGGCCATTTTGGGGATGTAATTTTGGGATAACTTGTACTACAGCCAGAACTGGGCCCAGCCAGCATCTGGAAGGAGAGACCTCTAAGGAAATCCCAGGTTTCTAAATGAAATGATATTGGTGATTCAATACAGAGTATTCTTTCTGAGTCAGAACAGCCCTGAGTTGGAAGGAGCATACTGTGCTGTTTAGAAGGACTATCTTTCAGCTAGGATGTAAATAATGGTCTGCTTTGCAGGTGCAGAGACACAGAACACTAACATCCTGGACCAGGTTCTAAATCAGAACATGTCATCCCTCAGTATCACTGCTTCTAGGGTAATTGGAAGAGTTATTCTCCACTTCCTGCTCTTAACAATTCTGGGTCCAGTCATCCTACCCTAAAGGGAATTAGGAGCTAAAGATGAACATGAATTGTATCACTTATGCAGTGTCTTAGAAAGGTATCTGAAAGTCTCATTTTTCACTGATATGGTTCTATTTCATAAGCCAAGCAAGATAGGAGGAATCTAGGTGATTTATTCATTTTCAATAAACTTTCTTTCATCCAGGTTCTAATGTCATTAGATTGAATTTAAAGCAACAGATTAAGTATTTGAAATCTCCTTTATGGTCACCATCAGACCTGGCAAGAAGTGGCTCCTGATTGACTTCCACATCTCCCATAGCAATAATGTCAACTCTAATATTCTAATCTTTTTTTTCCTCATCTCTGTTTACTATTTCATCCTCCTTCTTCAGATACTGATACAGTGCTGGTTCCAATCCAAAGAACTCTGACTCTTACCACATTTGAGGAAAATTCTTTGGCTGGAAGTTATGCTGATTGATTCTCAGGAGTTTCTGACCTGTGGACACACAGTACCAAGTGCACTGTCTGGGCTCATCAAATTTCCTCCTTTTGTTAATGCTACTGTCCCTGAGCATCTCCATTCAGACCATATGGTTCTTATTCGATCCTTGAATGGCTTGTTCAGGCAGCCTTCCAATGGCTGTAATAGCGATGTCAGACCCCCCAGGACTCACGCAAAGATCAGTTTTTAATTTTTTGGCCATATTTCTTACTCCATCTGTTAAATGTGCATGGAACAGATCCCATACTTGCATGGAACATTTGTGGAACTGCGCCCCCGGGCATACATCCCATATCTTTTGCAGCCAGAGCTTGACGAGATCATTGTCCATCCAACCCTCTGGATGTGTCTGTGCTATCACTCCAGTAATATTTCTCCCACTTTTTTTTAAAGTAAAGATTTATTATGAACTATGAGCAGCTTTAGTTTTATCCTGTTGGCTAGACAGGCTGTATGTTCTTTCATGTTCTATCTGATGAGGGTTGTTTTGCAGCTCAGGAGGCGAGGATCAGAAATTGTGAGAGTTCCACTTCTATTTCTTAGACAGGGTTATTAGACATTGGTACCCTGAACTTTTAGAAACATTGTTAGTTTTAGTTTTAGGTTCATTGGAAGACCTCAGCGTACAGAAATATTTGGTTTATGGAAATAATTTTGCAAGATACATCATACCTACCATCAATAAAAATTAGTTTCAAGTCAAAGTAATGGGAAGCAATGATATTTCCCCACTTTTCAAAATGGGCGCCTGACTTGATGCTCAACATCACTTAATTTGATTTATGATATAACTCCAATCTTGTATCTTCTATGGGAATGCCTCCCTGTGAAAATGAGAACTATTAGCCTCATGATCCACAACAGGGAATACAGCCATGGGTATATTGGATAAAAATTGTATATGCTTGCAAGAGAAAGTTCAATTTTCACCATCAGTATTTATGCCTCAGATATTAGCAAACTACAAATTTCCATTTATTGTTTTGTTGATTGTCTAGATTTAAGAAAGCGATGGAGAAAATGGAAATTATACTTTAAAATATGTCCTGCATAGTTTCCTTTCCCTCTCCACCCCAAGAACTGGTTGTTTACTGGCATATTCCTTGGTATAGATATGGGCTAGAGTATCTGCATTAGAATATCAACTCTAAAACTTGATCCATTTCACTCACAGTTTTATATTGCACATGAGGACATAAAATTCCCTTTTGTCTCTGTGAATCGTATTCCCCTGAAATTTAAAAACAAAATCAGAAGAAACATGTTGACATAAATGCCAACTATTTCTTAGTCTGTATTTTTAAGGAGTGAACAAATTGACCCAGAATTATTTCTGCCGGTGGTTGTTCCAATTAAAACCAAAACTTTAATCCTGGTTGGATGTGACAGCCCCAAACTGATACATGCTGAGAAAACTCTGTCTCTGACAGCAGCAAGCACCTTTTCAAGAAGAAAAATCCTTGAATAAAGACATTTGGAAACAGCAATCTACACAAAGGATAATAATAATAGCTAGCATTTTCATGTAGTACTTTAAGGTTTACAAAACACTTTACAAATATTATCTTGTTTTATCTTTTATCCTTATAACAATCATGGGAGACAGACACTATCCCCATTTTATACAGGAGGAAACTGAAGCAGAGATAAAGTGACTAGACCAAAGTCATACAGCTAGTAATTGTCTGAGACCAGATTTGAACTCACTGTACTAACCATCTGCCTCTCAGACAATGAATGCAATCCAAATGCTGTCCAAATAGTCCTCAAGTTTCCGTTTGGTTTTATGGTCTAGCAACACACAGCTTGGAAGTTCTTGGCACAACTTCACAATCTTAAAAGTCATTGAAAGCAATCTATTGAGGACCATCTTCTAGATGTTTATTTGTTTTTCAATCATGCCTAACTCTTCATGACCCCTTTGGGGCTTTCTTGGCAAAGATACCAGAGTAGTTTTCTATTTCTTTCTCCAGCTCATTTTACAGATAAGAAAACTAAGGCAAATTGGGTTAAGTGACTTGCCCAAGATCACGTAGCTTAGTAAATGTTGGAGCCCAGATTTGAGCTTAGAAAAAGAAGCCTTCCCCACTTTAGCTAGGCTCAGTGTACCACCTACCAGCCCTCTATATTCTAGAGCTCTGTCCTTTTTTCCTTCTTTTTCTTTTTTTCCTTTTTTATTATTTTTATTAAGGGGTATTTTTATTGACTTTTTACTAGTTCCACCTCAAACTCTTTCTTTCCCCTAATCTCTCAGCTAAACCTTCTAAATTTGTTTTATAGATGATTTGTAGAAGATTTCTTGGATACTGTTTTATAATACTGTCATGCTGTGACTGTAGATGGTGCCTTGATGAGAACTTCTTGTACAATTACCAATAATGAGAATCGGAACCTTTAGAAATCAAATTATTTACTAGCTTTCTACTTCATGTTCCCTCTTTCCCTTGAAATTTGCATCCTATTCTTTCTCCATGGCAATTATTGCACTTCTCTCTACTAGGTAACAAAAAAAAATTATTATTCATTCCATGAACAATTTATTGAATACTTATTATGTGTAAGACCCTGTAAGAAGTAGGTGTTTTTAAATAAAACCAGCCCTAGCAGTTCCCTATTCCCTCCAGATTCAAGTCTCTTCCCTATTAGAATATAAAACTCCTTGAGAGGAAGAATTGTAGCCTTGGTATCCCTAGCAGCTTTCTTTGTAACCCTAGCAATTAGCATTTTGTTTAGAATATAAAAAGAGCTTAACAAATTCTTGCTAATTTGTTTTGATTCTCACATATAAATTTGGATTGGCATTTAAAACTTCATAACTTGGCCCCTCCTTACTTCTATAGTCTTCTTAAACTTTGCTTCCTTCCACAAATTCTATGAGCTAGAAACAGCAGGCTATTTATTCTTTATCTTCCATCTTTTTTGTCTTTGCAATGAAAGCAAAAGTTTTGTCCCTCAAGCCTCAAATGCTTTCTGCCCATCTCTGCCTCTTTGTTTAACTGGCTTCCTTCAAAATTCAACTTAAAACCTCACTTTCTATAGAAATCTTTTCCTGGTCCTTGCAGCTACTAAAACTTTCCTTCTATCATTCTTTTCCTTCTGTCTTAGAGCATGTATCTTATATGCACCAAGTTTATATGTTTCCATTAGAATGCAGGCTTGTAAAAAGATTAAGAACTTGTTTTTGTCTTTGCATTCTAATTACTTACTTAGCAAAGTACCTGGCATATAGTAGGCACTTAATAAATATTTGCTGCCTGGCTGACCTGAGTATGTGAGTTCTACAACTATACTACACCCTCTATTTCTTTCTCTCCCCCCCTCCCTCTCCCCCCCTCTCTCCCTCTCTCCCCCTCTTCCTCTCTCCCCTCCTCTACCCCCCCTTTATTTCTCTCTCTATCTCTCTGTCTCATATACATACATGCACACACAGTGTCTTGCCAATGTTACTAATGATGAAGCATAAAATAGAGATGATCCCATTATGTTTTAAACCCATGATAATTACTGAATTGCATTGCCACTAATGATTCCACATTTCTCAGGAAGATACTTAGAGAAATTGATTATTTAAATCCAAAGCATAAGGAGCCAGCAAGTCTAAAGAAAGTATTAGTGGTGATAGTATTTATATCCTATTAGAAACTACGGAGGTAATTAACAATTTGATAGCAAATGAAGCTGTTGCTACACCTCCTTGCCATAACTTTTCTTCCTTATGGTTGTACAATTCTCCTAACTACAGATTGATGTAAATTGCTACTTGTCGTTGACAAGTGTTGTTAGATCCAAAATAAACCTAGACTGTTGTTTTAAGAGTGAGGTTCCTAATATTTTCTACTACTCCAATGGAAAAAAAAAACAACTGAATTTTTGGTAGCATGTGAAGGTCTCCATATTTTTATTGGCTAACTATAAATTCTCAAAAAAAGGATCTTTTATCCTTTAAAAAATGACCCTATCAATTCATGTATTTAGCATAGTTTACCAACATTTCCAAACTCAGCATGGAAAAGCCATCAACATGGTACTAGGTCATGGGTCCTGAATGAAGCCGTCAGCAAGGATTAATAAACTGTGACAGCTGCCCAAAAGCTTTCATTCTCTGTATTTTAACATCAGATGGTAAGTTGAAATGCAGTATAATCTTTGTTGAAACCAGCCCAGCAAACATGGCAGGAGTCAGAACTGAGAACAGATGACCCTAGTCATTGTTCATATAAATTTAGTCTGTAATAATAAATTCTAGATATAGCTATAGAGATGCAGTATTTACAAAAGCAGCTATTCCCACAGTAATCGAGAAGGATAATCTGTTACTTATCAGTATAAACCAGTGTAAACTTTGAAACTAGACAGATAGAACTAAGGTAATTTCAGATACTTTGTTTAACTATCTTGCAACTTTTAAAACTGCAGCTATTATCAAACCCCCTTTTTGGTAACATGAATTTTCTATAACTTTTAAAGTAAAAAAATTAGAGATTACATTTCAAAAGGTTATTCTTTTTAAAAATAGACATAATTCACACTCATACCTTCATATAGCTACATTCTTAAAGGGAAACAGAAACAAATAATCACTATAATTCTAAAAATGGTGCTTTAAAAATTGGTACCAAGATATAATACATCTGTAAAATGACAAAATTTAGGAACACATGCGTTTTTGCAGAATAACAATAATGAAAATATAATAATATTAACAATAACAGTAATAATTAGTGAACACTCTTCTTAATGGATTTACAATCTGCGCTCAAGAACTTTACCTTTTGTTTCTAATTCACATCAATTGTATAAGAGGAAGTCATTTGGCTTACCCCTTTTTCAATGCTCCCAGTTTGGCACAGTGTCCCCTCTGCAGCCGGAATACTGTTGGTAACACAGCGATTACTTTTGCTGAGGCACCAGAGCTCTCTACACACTTCCTGGGAAAGAAGGCAAAAGCAAGTTGATCAGAATTACAGACTAAAATTATTTCCAGTCTTCTCCATTAAACACAGGAATAGACGTATTCAGATATATTCTGGAAAACACACAAATGTATACATACTCACACAGGCTTTTAATGTGTAAATTTAAAGGAAGATGGAAAATTGGAAAATATTTTGGAGTTATTTCAAAGCTAAAACAAATCTAAAAACATCTTGAAGAAAATCTGGTGATATTGATTAGAGTTTCTCAATTTGGGTATTCTAGCAATCCATGGACACAATGTGAAAAGTAAAGGCTTCTTTTCTATGTTGTCACTGTGATTGACCATTTTTTAAAGTTGCCTCTTGTTATGATTTCTCAGTATCCTACCTCAGCATCAAAAATTTACAGTATTTTTGAAATAGGCAATGTAAAATATTTCATTTTGTTCATACTATATTAATCTATCACATTCTAAAATATGCTATTTCAAAGTATTGCCAAATAAAGGAAAGATAAAACCTAAATATTGAGGAAGATATTAATTAAATTTTAATTAAAATTTAATTTAATTAAATTAATTAATTTAATTAAAATTAAAGGACGGATAAAATGTAGACCTTGAGGAAGATAATGTTTTCAAGAGTTATTTTTCTTTAAATAAATAATTATGGGTTTTGTATCCTTATTCCATCATCATTTCTACTTTTTAAAATATCTATGTTAATATAGTCAACCACAATCTAGTATTATAATGTTATGTAACATAATATTTTATTGTGTTATTTTGCTAATGTAAAGACATGTAACTAGTTCAACATTTAATGCTTTTTAAAGCATTAACTCCAAGAGGGCAGGGACCTATCTTATCTAAATTGTATTTCTAAGTCCAAATCTTTCAGAGCCTACCTAGTATTATACACTCTACTCATGTTTAATAAGTAATTTTAATTCAATGTCATATTTTAATTATCATACTTACATCTGTAATTTTGCTTGAAACAATATCAGAAAAAAATTTTAATGAACTCATAAACAAAATTTGTAAAATTTAAGAAGCATATTACAAACAAAACAAGGTCATTATATTTCTCTTTTAGTTGAGCATTTCTAGGATGCAGCAAATTAGAACAATTACACTATACTCTATTTAGAGGGAGAAGGTGAAAGAGAACAAAAAAAGAAGTTACTTTTTGATCAATGGTTGGTTAAATATAATTTGCCTTAACACCAACCAATTCTTTCCCCTTTCCTCTTCATCAGTCCTTTAGACTTTTTTTCATCCTTTTTGTTACCTCCTAATTGACACTATTATCTTGACTTGCAAGTTTCTGATGTTTGTGTTCTAGGTTTTCTTAATCAAGGCTGCCCTTAATGTTAATTTTAACTAGATTTCATTTGCATAAAAATGTCAGATGGGTTATAGCTTGCCTTTGGCTTCACATCCCCTTAGTTTTATCCCTGCCACTGAAAAATTGCATTGATTCTCCCCATAAAGATATCCTGGGGTACAATAATATAACAAGAGCTTAAGAAGACTCAGTCAAGATGGATTCTAGATTAACTTTAGAACAACAATGAGGCATTCAGAATGATTTCTCTTTATTCTAGAAGGGAAGAGTTTACCTTTTGTTAAAAAGGAAACTTTCCTTGCATTTCATCAAAATAATATTCAGAAATTCGTAAGTCTTAGTACCTTACTATTCTCAAATTCTAAGATATTAAAAAGTTCACTTTCTCACATAATCTCACTTTCTGATTTAGAAGGATATTTATTTATATCACCATATAACTCTGTTTTTTTAAATATGAAAGTTTCCTGAAATGGAGAAGCATAATGATAATTTCATATTCATACAGGAGCCTCTCAACAGATCCTAAGCATCAGAAAGTGAATCCAAAAGAAGAAAAGCAAAAAAATAAAATAAAATAAAAATTGTTAATGAAAATGGCCACAAAGTTCCCGGAGCTGTCATCACTTGGCCAACAGAGAAAGGGATTTTGCTAAATTGAGAGATGCATGGCCCTGATCATATGTCTAAACATCATCTTGAAGAAACAATGATATAAGAAAATATAACTCTGAATAAGGCTGGCAAAACTAGTAAGGCTTCAGGCTCACAGGTACATACACAGGAAAGTAAAAGCCCTGTCCTTTGAAAGCTCTCCAGTAAAGAAACCATTCGATGCACCTTGAAAAATGTGCTTCCAGTTGAAAAAAAAATTATCAAGTCTTTTTGACTCTGCTAATCTGTGGTATATAGAAGTATCCTTTACCATAGCATTGTTCTATTTTTTAGAAACTTTATAAGTAAGGTCTGAAGATCCATGTAGCAGAAAATATCTTTTGAGAAAAAAAAATGTAGAACTAAGAAGGATTTGCAGAACTAAAGAATTAAAGAACTAAAGAAGCTAAAGATTGGCCTGTCTGTCTCAACAAAATAAAGATGCCATCTAAGTGGGGGCTGCATAGAATGTTAGGCCAGGAGTCAGGAAGTCCTTGAGTTCAAATCTTATTTGTGTGATCCTGAGTAAATCTATCTGCCTCAGTTTCCTCATTTGTAAAAATAGGAATAATAATAGCAATCCCTTCCCAAGTTGTTGTGAGGGTAAAATGTATTAATATTTGTAAAATGCTTTACATAACTTGAAGTGCTATATAAAGGCTAGCTATCTAAAGTAGGGTAATGTAGTTGAAAGCATATTGGTTTTGATGTCAGAAGTCCTGAGTTTATTTCTTGAATTTTATACTTGCTAACTATGTGTACTTAACATAAATCAATCAATCTGATCCTCACTTTTCTTAGCTATAGGAAGAAAGGACTGCATTAGAGGTTCCCACCAATTCTAAATTTATGAAACTAAGAAGATTATGCTATCTTAGTCAAGAACATTTTCTGAGTAAAATGTGGATTTGCATTTGTAATAAGAAAAAAATTCACAAAAAGAAACAACAGGATGTTTTGAAGGATACCTTGCTTCAATAATACTGATCCAAAACAAACAAACAAACAAAACAATTCCAGGAAGAATCTCAAACCTCTCTTGACTTTGTTGATCTCTAAGAAACTAAAAAGAGCACTTTCTTAGGGATTTCTCTTGCATGATTTTTTCTGTTTCTCCAGTGAGCATTTATGCTTCAATAAAATTAAATTTTAAATCTTGAAATCAGGAAGACTCATCTTCATGAGTTCAACTCCAACCTCAGACATTTATTAACTGTGTGATCCTAGGCAAGTCATTTAATCCTGTTTACCTCAGTTTCCTCATAAATAAAATAAACTAGAAAAGGAAATGGCAAACCACTCCAATATCTCTGCCAAGAAAACCCTAAATGGAGTCATGAAGAGTCAGACATGACTGCACCAACTGAACAACAAAAACAAAATTAAACTTTGAAGCAGTGTCATACAATGGAAAGAGGACTGATTCTAGAGGTAGAGGACTAGGGGTTAAAACTTGACTTTGCTGCTTCCTACATGTGTAAACTTGGGAAAGTCATTTAACCACTCTGGGCCTCAGTTTTCTTATTGGCAAAATGAAAGGACTGCACTCAGAGGTGACTTCTAAGATTCCTAAAAGTTCTAGTTATATGATCCTAGATAAAAATTTTGATTCCATTATTGTTCTGTAAGAAATGACCAGCAGGATGATTTCAGAGAGGCCTGGAGAGACTTGCATGAACTGATGCTGAGTGAAATGAGCAGAACCAGGAGATCATTATACATGGCAACAACAGTACTATATGACGATCAATTCTGATGGACATGGCTCTCTTCAACAATGAAATGTTTCAAACCACCTCCAATTGTTCACTGAAGTAAGCCATATACACCCAGAGAGAGGGATACGAAATGTGGACCACAACATAACATTCTCATACTCCTTGATTGATGTTTGCTTACATTGTGTTTCCTTTATCTGATATATCGTTTGTGTAGATAAGATTTTTCTTGCACACCAATGATAAGTTTGGAAATATGTATACATATATTCGATTTGCCAATATTTTAACATAATTAACATGTAGTGGATATCCTGCCATCTAGGGGAGGGGTGGGGAGTTGGGGGAAAAATTTGTAACAGAAAGCTATGTAAGGGTTATTGTTGAAGAATTACCCACACATATATTATGCAAATAAAATAAAAATTTAAAAAAAAATAAAAAAATAAAAAAATAAATCAAGCTGTCAGTAAAGAACTAAAAAAAAAAAAAATTTTTGATTCCTCTGCTTTCTAAGACATTTGCTTATTTGATCTATTGAACACCCATTACAATGTCCAGTATGTCCAGAAAATATATTTAGTGATGGAAAAAAATACCTTGAAAATTGTAATGACATAGCTACTCCTTATTAAATGATTTTTGAAAGCAGAGGCTTAGATTTGTTGATACAGATGTTATGATCTTGTTATTAAGATATCATTATCAATTGTAGTTTGGTGATGGCTGTTATGAGGAAAAGTTGAATCTGCCTCTTTCTGTTTGAGCTTGGGAAATGGGAAAACAAATAGGAGCAGCAGAGTATAATAGCACTAGCAATCATAGTAATATCATCCTAAACCAATCTAGAGATATAAGGACAACTTTTCCTCTTGCCCCTCCTACCCCAAATCAACTATGTAAAAAATGAACTCTCTTACAATTGTTAAGAAAGACACCAGAAAAGAGTGGCCAGGGTGTGTAATACATACAACTCCATGCTTTTGTAATTTGCTGTCTATTAAAAGAAGGAGAAGCTGTATAGTTTCAGGTTTCTCTGGTCAACAAAATCATTACAAATATAAAAGTAAAGACTTTCTGATGAAGCTAAAGAACTCATTTTCAGTTACATAATCCTGAAATCACTATGGTATTGCTTAGATATTAAAGATGCTATGTATAATGCCAACTTATTTTTAAAGTTCATTAATATTAAAAAAAAACTATGATGAAGACAATATTGGAAGGAAAAAAGAAGGAAGGAAGGAACAAATGAAGGAAGGAAAATGAGAAGAAAGGAAGGAAGGAACAAAGGAAGGAAGAATAGAAAGGAGGAAAGAAAAAAGTAGGAAGGAAAGAAGGAAGAGAGAGAAGGAAGGAAGGAAAGAGTGAGGGAGGAGAAAGGGAAGAAGGAATCTGTCAAAATCTTGATCATCTTCCAGTATATTTATTGGAAGTTACAATCTAAACACTTATTCTTCAAGAATAATTGTAGTACATTTCTCACTTATTTTTGTGGGTTTTTTGTTTATTTGTTTGCTTGTTTGTTTTTTCTTTCTTCTTAAAAACATCTCCCCTTGAAAAGAATAGTCAAGAGGATGTGAGTCTAGTTTGGATTCTGCTATTCACTAACTACATAACTGGGCAAATCACTAGCTCTCTGTGGGCCTCAGTATCTTTATCTGTAAAACAATAATTCTCTTCCAGCTCTATGACTTTTCTTCAATATTTCCAGTGAAGTTCTGTGTGGTGTGAGTGGTATGAGGACAAATTGTGGCCAAGAAAGAATGGGATTAGTCAACCCCCAAACTGACCCTGCTAGTAGTTATACTTATGTGAATAAAGAAGATGAATAGCTTATTTTGTATGGAAGAATTGTACAGTTTCAAAGACCCTTGCTTTTCTCTGTTTTGCATGCCATTTGGTTCCTAGCATTGCTCTAGTGAAAGAAAACATTTGAATAACTAAACAAAATGAGAGTTTGGGGGAAAGCCCTCTGGCTTTCTTTTCATTTTGGGCTAGCTTCTCATGGACAAAAACAGAATCCAACAATAAATTGTGAGCCCAATTAAAAAAATGATTGATGACAGCTTAATTATATTAATTGTACATAAAATATTACTCTAAAGATCCTACATGTCTCTCTAGGGGTTCTAAATCCAGATTAGGCTCTATAGCATTTTCCTGTGACTTGGAAGAAGATGAATGCAAATAAGAATTATCTTGTCACCAAAATGTTTAAAAAATTTTTCTCTCACAACTATGAGAAGCAAAATGGCATAATAGGTAGAGAGCTGTCCTAAAAGCCAAGAATATCTGAGCTTAAATCAAACCTTGGACATGTGTTCTGGGTAACTCTCTTAGACAGGGGTTCTTAATGAAGTATTTACAGGCCCCCCACCCTAAGAGTTCTGTGAATGGATTTCAATGGGGTCTGTTAAGTTGGACAGGAGGGGGAGAGTTGGGAAGGAAATTTACCTCTTTACTTTTACTGAACTCTAATTAAAATTTAGCATTTTCTTTAATTAGGAATTTTTAAAAAATTATTATTCTGAGACTTCATCAATTTGCCAAAGGAATCAATGACACAGAAAATAGTTAAGAACCTTTAAGAACATAAATTGAAAAGAAAGTGCAAATCTGCCTTGTTTGAAGAAGTTTCTATATCCCAGGAATATTCTATTTGAGTGAAATCACATGTCTAGTCCCTATCCCTTACAACTATTTGAATTCAATATTCCTTTAATAATGATAATAATATTAGAAATAGTAGCAGCCATTTATGTAGTGTTTTAGAGACATCATCTCAATTTATATGCCCAGTCCTGTGAAGTAAGTAGTGATAGTATTATTATCCTCATTTTACAGATGAGAATGCTAAGGCTAAAAGATAAGTGACAGGCTCATAATATTTAGAGCTGGAAGGCATACCAATGAACTACTTTCCCAAGAGGTAGAAAAAGATGAACTACCTTATCAAAGGTCATACCAATAGTAAATAGCAGAGCCAAAATTTGATCTTATTTTATTGGTTCCCATCCAATATTACTTCTGTGATAGTGGATCTCCACAGGGCCATATGGTTAATAAGTGGAAGAATTTGGACTGAACTCAAGTCTCCTGATTCTAATTAAGTGCTTTGTTTTATTTTTTTTCTCATATCATGAATGTCACACCAAAGCCAACATTAAAGGAAAACTATTATATATGAAGTTTCCTAATTTCACATCTCATGTCAATTTGAAAAGTCAATATGCTTTATGTACATTATCTTCAAGGAAATAAGGAATTCTTAAATGTTCATTTGAGTTTACATATGGAATATCACCTTCCAGATTATCAATCTGCTAGATGTGAGCCAATGATCTAGTTGGCACATATTAGCCATAATTAGATATAATTATCCTTTTATTTGTATAGTCTTCTCAACATTTTGTACACATCACACCTTATAATTATCAACAGACAACAAGAAGAAAATAGAATTCCTCAATCAATTTTGCAGATGTGTAGGATATAACTGCAGAGATACTAACAAGAGTCTTTGATTCCAACAGAATTTTTCATCTGATTTAGAAAATTGTTCTCAACAAAATTTAAATTTATCTGCCAGAATTCTTGAAAAAAAATCTAACTTACTTTCCCCTTACTTCTTTTTCCCTGAACAGTTATGCATTGAAAAAGAAAATGAACCTTTTGTTTTTTGTTCTTTAATTAATTTGGTCCTCCCTTATACTTTATTTTGTACATTTATAATTAATTTGTGTGGTTTTAAAGTTTATAATTTTAAAGAAAATAAAATAATTTATTTATAATTCTTTAAATATAATTTTAAAGAAAATAAACAATGAAAGCAAAAGAAAGCCTTCTTAGTAAAATCAAAAGCCCACAGTAACTTTTACAACTAAGGAAAACCAAATTAGGTGTCTAGGAATATAATGACTTCTTTATTATTAGATTTTTTTTTTAAAGGTAGAGGTCATAAAAGAGATATAATCGTGCTCAAACATATCTGCCCCAGGGCAACCCTTATGCTATTCAAGATCCTTGATTTTGGATTTGAGAGGCTCCCTTTACTCTTATTATCTTATCAGTAACATTCTTCAACAGCTGGCTCCAATAAACCCAGAAGAATGGGGCCCTGAAAAGGTCAGGAGGAGAGTCCTGATTAGAAAGGTTACTTACCGTTTCATCATCACACAAAGCAAAAACCAAGAACCAACACATGGTGACCTGATGGCCCCTCTCCAGGTGTTTAGAAACTGTTAGATGAAAAGGGATAATGTATCCTCCAGTGGCCTTAAATAGATTTTAATCCTATTGTGCAAGGAAAGAAAGTCTGAGCCCTATCCCAGAGTTCAACCTGGGTCATTTTAATAACTACTCACTAGCAAAGAAAACAAAGGCAAGTATTTCCTCTAAAAAAATAAATAAATAAACATCACCAACCAAGATGCATATCAAGAGGAAAAACAAATATGAAGAGCACATTGAGAACACTGATGACGTTTAATAGTTAATAGACCCATAGACCCATGATAGATCCATTATTAATATTAGATTAATTTCTATTTCAACTGAATGACATGTAGTTACAGAGAAAAAAACAAACAAATATCAGTTTATCTTTCCCTACTTGGAAGGCTTGATTCTATAATTTCTGAATATGTCTTTATATATGAAGGAATTCTGATTTTAAAAATCAATATCTCAGATTCATTAACTTGCTATTCTATATACCCAAATCAATGAACAACTTTGTAAGTCAGATCATCAAGAAAATTAAATTTATAATCACTCCATTAAAAACATTCCAATATTCAATAATTCTTGCCAATCTGAAATTTTTTTTTCTGATATGTAGTGATTTAGCTGGACATAGTGGAGCAAGCTTCTCATCACTGCTGCAGGGGAGGATAAAGCTGGTGGACTGCTTAAACTCAGAAGATAAGTTGCAGTAGGGCAAAAGCTAATTGAGTATCCATACTAAAACCAGCATCAGTATTGTGAGCCCCCAAGAGTGGAGAGTCATTTGACTGCCAAAGAAAGGGCAAACTAGCCCAGATTGGAAATGGAGCTGATCAAAGTTTCCATGTTGATAAGTAAAGAAGTCTGGCTCACAAGTGGCTACTGTACTTCCAGATACTGTACTTCCAAGCATAATCACCATCATCATCAGTATCATCATCATTTTCCTATTATTCAGCAATCCACATTGCCAATTGCAAATTAAGACTGTTTCTTAACTTGCCATCTATACAAGTAGAGAATAATTTGACATAAATTTTCATAGCATAACAAATATTCCTTAGTTTTATACATTTTTGAAGTTATCACTTAGTATTCTAATTTACAAACTAAACATATTCAACTCTCAACTTCCTTTTCATAAATCCCATCTGTAAAACTTTTAGTTATTTCACTGCTTTCTTTTCCAAAGTTCTCTTTAAAGAAGGAATATTCCAAGCCAGATTCTAGGAATAAAAGCTAAAATAGACTTTAGTCTATCTTTCTTGGGTAAAGCAACTTGTCTAAAGAAACAAAAGTAATGAATTTTGGAGCTATGATTGAAAATCAGGTTTTCTGATGTCAAATCTCGTGTTTTTAACACTATACCATTCTGGTTTCATTATCCTAGGGGTTCCCATCTAAGGGTAGGAGTTTTAAGATTATCTCTTGGTTTTATGAAAACAATTTTTGGAGACCCTTTTTTCATCTAGACCCCAGTGGTGAAAAACTGAAACAGAAAGAGGTGTCACTAATCCATATACAAGCATACCTGCAGGCTGCATATTGACTTGGTTTTAAAATGTAATATCATCTCTATTTTATTGTATTTTTATTTATTTTATTAACTATTTCCCAATCACATTTTAATCTGGTATACTCTGTATTGTGGGTCACCTCTGGAAGACAATTTCACAATAGGCAAACTCCTTCTACCAATGCAGATTTACCAGGTATAGTTTTAGGGAGTTACCTAGAACAATGAAAAGTTAACTAATTTATCCAAGGTCAAATATCTAGTATTTATCACAGGCAGAATTTGAACCCAACTCAAATATGGCTCTCTACCCATTACACTGTGCTCTATACTACTTTATGTTGCCTCACTTTTTTAGCTGCTAAACTAACTCTTTTTCTCATTCCCTCCTATGTGTCCAGCCATCATTTTTAATAATATTTTATTTTCCAAATACAGGTAAAGATAGTTTTCAACATTCATTTTTGTAAAGCTTTGTGTTTCAAATTTTTCTGCCTTCCTTCTTTACCTCCCCACTCTCTAAGACAGCAAACATTCTAATATAAGTTAAATATGTACAATTCTTTAAAACATATTTCCATATTTGTCATGTTGTGCAAGAAAAATCAGATCAAAAGGGAAAAAAAAACAAGGAAATAAGAGCAACAACAACAAAAAGATGAAAATACTATGCTTTTATTCACATTCAGAACATAGTTCTCTCTCTGGAAGTGGATGGCATTTTCCATCCCACGTCTATTGGAATTGCCTCGAATCATCCCAGCTAACATCTTTAGGCTTACAACTCTCAAATCAGTTTCTCAGTCTCTGACTAAGGTTATAGTCACATATTTATATGTTTTACTGTAATACTTAATCTCTGAGATCTACCAAATAAATGTTATTTATTAGATCCCAGAATAAAAGCAATATATTCATTTGTAAGAGAGTATTTAATATTTATTTAATTGATGTGTAAGTTAAAGCCAGTGCTATAATAAGGATGGCAGCAAGTGGGCATGAGAGACTCTTGTAATAAAGGCAAGCATTGCCTTTTTTCCTAACTAGGAGCTCTCCAGCATAACTTCAGGCCCACAGGAAGGGCCTGAAGGAGGAAGAAGGAGAAATGTCATTTAATAGAAGAGGTCCCAGGAGCTCTGATTCTCATGGATCTCCTGGCTTTTTGCAGGTGAGGTAGCAGAAATTCAGAAAAGAAAAAAGAAGAGGGAAACAGGCACAGAGAAAAGAAGAGAAAGTAAGAGACAGAAGGCAGTCTGGCAAGGTGACTAATCTCACATTCCTGGGGTATTTCTGAGTTTCCTTGAGATGAAAAAGTCAAACTAGAGTAAGAGTGGACAGAGAGACTAGAGGGGAAAGGGGAGAAGAAGTATATGGAGTGTAATGGCCATGGCGTCCCCGAACCCATGAAACTTTGGTAAGTAAAACACTCCTGGAGCCAAGCAAAGCAACTAAAACAGATTCCAACATGAACCCAAGAAGCTTTTACAAATCTCTAAGAGGCAGACAAAATTAAGCTTCTTTACCACTGGGCTCATGACTTCTAAAGGCTCTTCTTTTGCTGATATGCTAAAGGAATTAGGGAGTATCTGAGTAGAATTAGATCATATTCCTCCTGGAACCTGTTAGGGGTTGCACCCATTTGTGTACGAAAGGCAGAGTAAGCCTCCAGTTCTTGATTCTTACATGCTTTTAATTGTTGCTTTCATGTTTTAATTAAATGTTTTTGTTAATGGGTTGGTGATTATTGCATGATTGAATATTAGGTTTTAATGAACAGGGACTGAGCAATTATCTGCATAAATGATTATTTTAAACATGTACAATGACCCTCAAAAAGAAGCTAGGCAGTCAAGAGACTTTTTAGTAGTTCAGCTGTTATATTCTAAAAGACTGATGATTTAATTTAGTACAAATTAATGCCAAAGAAAAGAGCATTGATGTTGTAATATTACCAATAAACATATTCAACATGTTTCATAAAAAAGGATCGCATAGAGAGCATAATTCATATCCTCCAAGTTTTATTATAGCTGTGTTCTTTTCAATGATTATACCACATTTCATACAAATTCTACCACTGATTACTTTGGCTTTCCTTCTATTTTAAGGTTGAAATTACAGAGGCCAAAATTTTGCACAACCTGTGTATGTTAGGGTTAATATTTATTGCTGTTTTCCCACAAAATAAGTGAGGGATGCCCCTTCTTGGGCAGCTAGGTAGTACAGTGGCTAGATTGTGGAGCCTGGAGTCAGGAAAACCTGAATTCAAATCTAACCTCAGACATTTAACTAGCTGTGTGATTCTGGGTAAGTCATTTAACCCTATCCCTTAGTTTCTTCTGTAAAATAAGGTGGAGAAGGAAATGGCAAACCACTTCATTATCTTTGCCAAAAAACTAAACAAACAAAAACCAAATAGGGTTATTTAAAGTTGAACATGGCTAGAAAACCACTACCACCACTACCATTCAAGGAAGAATCCTCCATCACCAGTGATTAGTTTAAAGGAGGTAAATTGACCCAAGACTTAACTGGCCTCTTTTCCCTTGATACTGCTTCCTGGTCCCCTCAAGATATAAAAAGCCCCATATATTCATAGTCATCAAAGCTGTTCCTGATATCATCCGTGTTATAATCCTGGTAACCCAGGTTATGTAAGTGGAATGGGGCCATGATCTGCTCAAATGGTCTTGGATCTGGAAGTACAGGACTAAACAATCATAGACTTTCTCCTTGGGACCAATGAAAGAAATTTGCAAATAGTCGTGGAGCATATCAATACCCATAAGAAATGCCATATGCTAAATAATTAGATTGAAACCATTAAAAGATGAGCACAGGTTGTAGAGTGGGTCCACTGATAATATGGACACTGGAATAGTGTTGTTATACTATTCTGGGCATAGAACCATATTTTTTCCATAACTAAGGACAAAGCAGTTATTGTCCTGCCCAGCTAAGGTCCTTGTGCTAGTCAAAGCATCCAACTCACTCAAGTAGTCCTCAAGCTGTCTGCAATTGGAAAAATAGCACTACCCAACCCAGGGGAAGAGATGTGCCCTTATTAATCCACAGATGCATTGTTATGCATTTGACTGTCAAGGTTAGGTGTCCAATCTCTGAAAGCCAGTTCTATGTCAGATCAGTGCTACCCTGAAAAGGATAAGAGCTCTCTGGTATCGTGAGTTTTAGCATCTAATATCCAGGAAAAAATAGACTATTTGGGGATATAGTTCTAGCTAACCCTCTGTGGCCCCTATTCCTTCTCTAGGACAGAACTGTCTTGGCTTCAAGGTCCTTGCCCCCTCAGATGACTATGTGCACCTTGGAGAAGTAATATAGGTTTCCCTCTGTTGGAAAACCTCCTTTCCTCTGAAATGATATAAATAACTTCTTCTCAGAAAAAGCCTGGAGACCCAAGAAATGGCATTGTTGAGAGATTCCTTATTTTCTAATAGCATAAGAGAGGTCAAATTGTTGATTTATATCTATAAAAATATATATACTTGGAAAAAAAGGGATTCCCTTAGTTAACTTGATGGTAATTCTTAATTCCTGAATGGGAGTGAGAGAGAATGCTTCTTTAGCACCTATGGGAAATGGAAAGGGGAGTCATGTAGAAAAGCTTCTAAGGGAGCAAAGATTCTGAATGACTCCCTTGATATAGGTCTTAGGAAGTGGGGAGATGTTAGTATGTTGGGTAGGGAATACCAAATAGGTGGCAGTACAGGAAGACCCTCAGTCTTAATTTAGCTCTCTGGAATAATGTATGCAAAAGGTTTTTGACTCTTAGCCACTTTATTATAGATGACCCTGATGCATGATGAGTTCTTAGCCATACCAGAAATACCTTTGTATGGCTTTGATATTCCTAGTGCTGCTTCTATTTATGTCATCACCTTGCATTGGGAGAACCACTGGGAACCAAACAAACAAATCAACAAAATAAAACAAAATAAAACAAAACAAAACAAAAAACAAAAACAAAAACTCATTACCCACCATGTGGACCAGACTGTTGAAACTTCAGGGTTTGTCATTCCAAAGGGGGAAAGGGAGAAGAAAAGCCCAAGATCTCTGAATTTTGTTCTTTTTCATCTAAAAATTTTGTTTTATTTTTTCATGTTAGTGGATTAGTGGCTTTTAATCTTCTTTTCTTCCCTTTCCCCCCAGGCACTGCCCAGGCAAAGAAGTTTGACTAATAAAGTATTTATACTTTATTGTATAAGTATTTAAATGAGAGAAGATCCTCTAGAAGATTTTCAGGACCTTACCACCAAGGGGTAATAGTATAACATCTACCAGAATTTTCCCACAACATGGCTTAGATCCATTCCCTCCTCATTCCCTCTTACAACAGGGTTAAGTTTCCCCTAGAAGAAGACAAAGTGGTCTCAGAACTTCATTGGTCCTTGTTTCCCTGAGGTAGCTTTCTGTCCCCTAAGGACACAAAAGTCCCACCTATGTGTAGGAGCCTCTCTGACTTGATAGATTTCTGAAGTCCACATGAGTAAGTAACCATATTATTGACCATATCCTATGCTTACCATTAAGGAAGTGAAAGAGACCTACCTCCAGAGTGGCTCAGTGCCATCTGTTGCATACATATCCTTGCTGTTAGAGCAAAGTAAACCTCCTTTGGTTAGTTGTTCAATAACATGCAAGTGTCTCATTTCATCCCAGCAACAAACCTGGAGAATGCTGATCATTCTCTATCATTAAGCAAATCGTACAGTACAGAATTATTCCTGTAAAAAATTTTTCTATTAATATGTCATAATTTAATTAGTACTTATGTAACATTTTAAGATTTGCAAAGCAAAAAGGCTTTGAAAATGTCACAGAAGTCCCTAATTTTGTAACATGATCGTCTAAATTATGGTCTATGCTTTTCCAGAAGGGATCCTGGATCCTAGAAATCTAAATATTTTCTAAACGATAGGAAACTTTCTTGAGAAGAACTAAATGCCTTATTGTGTTCATTCAAAATAATGACAAAGACCTGACAGCAGGTTCAAGAACATAAAACAGTTTAACATTTATTGTAAACCTATGTCAACACTGACTACTTTGATATCAGTAGCATAATCCTGACAACCTGGATTAACGCTACATATATGTTAGGGCTTTTCCTTTTTTAAAAGGATTAATCTTGCATTGTATTGAAGGAACTACTTTTAATGAAGGAAAGAATACATCCATTCATTTATTCAGTGAAGCAATCACAAAGTAGAGGTAACAATTTAAAGTTGTATTTGGGCTCAATTTAGCAGACTATCTTAAAATTTCCCTTAAGAGGATCATGACAGGGATGGGGAGAGGAGGAGGATAGAAAAAAGAAATAAAGTTTAGGACACTAAATCTATGATCTTTGATCTGAGATTCACATTCACTTGGAAAGGCAAATTCATTAAGTGTAAGCTTATCCACTTACAGGTATAGGTCACATTCTAACTTTTCTAGTAAACACTCCAAATAAAGAGTGCTTTTTTGAAAGATTCCAAGTGCCCCAGAGACCAAAGGCAAGACTCTCAGACTCACTGAAAGAGGAATACCACCAAATCTGACACACAAGGATAGAGGACACTGCTATTTATATAGCAATTGTCTGCCCCACTCTTTTACTGGTAAACAGTGCTAGACACCAGAAACTGCAGGGACAATCTGAAGACTGTTCTCTGAAAAATGTGATAAGGACTTGGTGATCAGCATTGGACCATAGGCAATACTTTGTCTAACCATACCTACTATAAAGGAAGGGAAAGCAAAAATAAAATATACCCTAAAATGTTTATGTGTTAGTTTTGAGTCCTCTCAGGCTGTGAAAGACTTCACAGATAATAAAATGCACCACAGAGAGGTCAATCATGAGCCAACATCAATAAGATCTATAAAATTTCTGAGGTTTGTCTGGGGCCTTATGTCTATCTGTGGACCAGCTCTGTCTTGATGCTAACCAGTAAACTATGCACTGTTTATTGTTAACACATAGTGAACCACTAGAGCTATTTTGAAACAACGTTTGGGGCATGATTTAAACTGACAGAACAAGGAAATTCAAAGTTAAGGCTAAGCTTCAGCTCTGAATTCATGAATTATGCTTAAGGATCACTTTGCATTTTGGTATAAAATCAGTAAGATCACCCACAGTCTAAACCCCTTATAGAACACAGACACAGTTGTGACTACTTTAGCATTAAAATTCTCTTTGACTTTACATTAATAATGCAGATTATTGTTTCAGGGTGTTTTTTTGTCATTTCTTTTTATGACAGTGTCTATTATTGTCTCAGTTGCTTGATTCAGTTTTTCTACTTTTTTAGTAAGGGAAAAAACTAAAACAAAAGGAGGAAAATAGTGAGATGATGGGCCACGAACATTTCAGAAAGTGATAGGCTCAAATGCGATAATGTATATAAAGCACTAGGTAAACTTTCATGTACTATATTAATGTTAGGTATTATTATTATTTTATATTACATTATATATATGCAATGCTATATATATATAAAAATATAATACCATATAACTATAGTATTTTGTATTAAAATAGATGACACTTATAAGAAGTAGAAATTTTTGGACATATTTATGATTTTGATACCATTATTTTATTTGTGGGCGCCTTCATTTAGGAAGTCCAAGCTCCTTTAGGAACTTAGTGACATAGATAGTATGAATTTAGTATATTTCTTTTATAATCTGTGATATCCCACTTTTCATACTTTTGGCATGGACTTAGATGCTACCTTGAACAGACCCTCATTTTAAATATATGAGAAAGTGAAATTCATTCATACAACCCATTGCAAAGAAATTTAAATCCAATATTCAGGGTTTTAGAAAACTTAAATATTTTTACAACTCAGAACATTCCAAATACCTTTGTGGCCCAAGGGAAATTTTAGTCTTCCCCTTCTCTTCTAGACATGAGTAACACAGAAAAGGGACTTGTTTTCTTGGAGAATTTCCTAAACAAACAAACAAACAAAACCCTGGGAGCCAGCTTCCGCTAGGCAATGAGGGATGAAATCATGGATTGTCCCCTGAAACAAGGAGTATATGGTACCCTTAATTTACTATGCACATTAATTATAACTACTGGAAAGAACACATGACTGGGAAAGAGTTTTGGGTTTCAGACCAAGTTTGCACCAATCATTATGAGACCTTGAAAAAAAGTAAGTTTTCTGAACACTAGTTTTCTCATCTATAAGTTATGGAAATGAATGAAGCACTTCACCAAAGCACTTTGAATTTTTTCAGGGAGGGAAATGTACAAGGAAAATGCAAGAATTTATGAACTGGCCATTTCTAAACATACCATATTGTATTATTTTATAGATTAGCTACAAACAACGATCACTTTACTTCTGAAACACATGGGAACCATAGCTAAGAATTCAACTCTTGGACAATAATAAACACTGTCATTAAAAAAGGATAAAAGAAATTTTATATGCGTTCTCAAATTTGGCCAGCATATAAACTGACAAACCTACTCCTGTAAAGAATTCAAGCAGGATTTCTGAGGGCTATGAATGTGGTCCATGGTAGCCACCATATTGACCACACAATGACCAAAAGTTGGAGGCGACAGAGAGTAGATAAGTGTGGTCACTGTTGTGGTTCCCATGGACCACATCTCTTGTCATTAGAAATCCAGCTTAAACACTATATTGAGCACTAGACAGAGTGGAAGGAGAGGATTTAGCAACTATCTAGAATCCTAGTCTGAATAAACTAGATGGAGTCCAGAATGCTCTAATGACCCCACTGCAAGAGTGGATTTCTGATCCCACCTGGCAGCACATTCAAATGGTAGATACATTAAAATATTTATTAAACATTGTCAATTAATTGCCACTGTGCTGACCAGAATACAAATGACTTCTCTGTTCCTCATGACCATTTCCAAAAGTACACCTTATTTCCCTGAAAGAACTGCACTGTGAAAGATACCATGGTTTATTCTCTAAAATGGCATTTATCAATATTTTTAAACCCTGAAAATCTACCAGCTCCAATAGCTGTGTAAATACAGTTGTATTCAATTTTTCCAGCATATATTTACTTACTAGACAGTAGCAATTGTCTAACATATATTTAGATGCTCATTAAAAAGTGGACTTTTGACCCAAAATACTAGATTCTTCAGAGCTAGTTTATTTTTCTTTTCTTTTTTGATGCATTTCTTTGGATGAATATTTGAATTAAAAAAACTAGTTTTCTAATAAATTGGTGTAAGTACAATTGAAATATGTATTTGTTTATAAAGTGCATGTTCCTCTATGTAGGCCTTCTATAATTTGATTTTAGAACTGAGAACACAATGAACACTTTATCAACACAAAGTCTAAAGAAATGAAAAGCAGAAGGCATATAAAAAGAATGCATTTAATTCCTTCCAATGAAACTAGCCTGCTTTTTAAATATTTAAGTGCTTACAGTTACAATTGACACAAATGTCAATTTTACTCATGAAGAGATAGATGTAACTTAAAGAAGTACTTTTTTTTTTTTTTTTTTTTGCTGAGGCAATTGGGGTTAAGTGACTTGTTTAGGGTCACATAGCCAGGAAATGTTAAGTGTTAAGTGTCTGAGGCCAGATTTAAACTCAGGTCTGGTGCTCTATCCACTACACCAACTAGCTGCCTCTACTTTTTTTTTTTTTTTTTTTGAGGAAGAAAAAAGCACAAGGAATACCTAGATGTCTGTTTTATTGACAATACATTTCAACATATACAAAAATATAGAAAATAACATAAGTACATAGATGAGAGTAGAAACAACATCCCAAACTATAGTTTGAGATTAACTATTATCTTTAGCAAAAAAGAAAAACAAAAGCACAGATATATGAAATCCACAGAATATCTCAAAAGATCATGTTGACCATTAATTTCAACTTCTGAGAGATAAATGATGACTAATAAGATTTTACTAACTTTCACAGATCAACAAGGGATCATCCACATAGAAAGAATAGAGTAAGAGAACAATCGGTTCCCTTGAGTTCAAATATCATCTCTATGTAACTAATTCCCAAATCTATATATATCCAGTCCCACTGTCTCCTGTGAACTTTATCTTCACAGAACCAATTACCAATTAAAGATTTCCCATTGAATGTTCAATAAACACTTCCAACTCAGTGTGTCCAAATCAGAACTCATTAGCTTTCTCTTCAAATCCTTCTATTCATTTCCCAATTTCTGTTAAATATACTACCATCTTCTAGCCACTCAACTACAATCTCAGAAACATCCTTGACTCTCTTTTTTCCTTCATCCCTTATATCCAGTCATTTGACAAGCCCTATAAATTCTAATTTCACAGCAACTAGTTTCCTTTTCTCATTATCATACCGCAACTTCCCTAGTTCATATTATATTATTGTGTAGCCTCTTAATTGACCAAGCTGCATCAAGTCTCTCCCTTCTCCAATCCATTTACCTAAAAGACACATCTGACTATATCATTCCTCTGCTTAAAAAGTGGCTCCATTTTGCTTCTAAGAAAAAATACAAATTCTTCTGTTTTTGATTTGAAAGCATTTTGCAATTTTCAGGCTAGCTTTGTAGACTTATTCCTTTTATAAATGATAAGTTTTGACCTAGCAAACCTATTTGCTGTATGTCATCTTCCATTTTCAATGTTTATATCTTTGTACAGGCTGTCTCTCATATATAAAATGTATTCCCTTCTCACCTCCCTCTCAAGTATTCAGTTCAACTGAATTTTCTTCCTGTTGCTTCCCCAGTAGAATGTAAACTTTTTGTAGGCAGGGAGTCTATGGTTCAGGGATTGTTGTTTTTGTTTCCCTAGCACCTTACAGAGTAAGTGCTTAATATATACTTGTTGATTGGCTGACAAAAAATAAATGTTAGGGAAGATAAGTAAAGATTTTTAAGAAAGACAAAAAAGGACCTCAAAAAGTTTGGAAGGCACACCCAATTTTTATATCTATTACACAAAATGGCAGGGAGTCTGCCCAAGAATAATATTATACTTGTCATCCCAAAAGGATTAAAAATCAATTACCTTTGTATTAGAGATCAACAGGAAAACGTACAAGTGGAATGAGTGTATTCCTTATCTAAATTACCTGAAATCTTTAATTCCTTTTAATATGTTACCAAATTTTTAAAAATTCCCATAGGTAATAGAACTCCAAAATTACTAGAATTTTTAAAAGGAGATTATTTTCTTGTAAATACTTTTCTAAGTTTTATTCATTCAATAAACATAAAACAACTACCTTCTACAATACCTTGCAAGTCAAGCTTAATTATTATTAATCTAAGGTTTAGGAAGAAGCCATGGTTTTTTAATACATTCCATGGTGGTACACACATTGCTGCTTTGTAAAGCAGATGTGGAAAGATAATCAATCTGGATGCCAACATTTTTTCACAGCCATCTTTTGTTTGTTTGTTTTATTATTTGAGATCATGTCATTTTGGCTCTGCATAAGAATTTGTTCGAATGTGGACAGTGGGTGAAGCAACAGCTGAATGACCTCATGACTAACAACTATGAATTAAAACAATTCTAGCCAATTTGAAAGTGCCTATTAACAAATTTTAAAAAAAGTGGGAAGGAAATTTTAAAAACATAGTTGTTGTTTTTTAAACACCATAAACAATACTTATAAAAATAAATGCATTGGAAGCTATTCAGAACCCATCTGTTTTCTTTAAGGGAGCTAACCTAACTCAGTATCACTTAAACATCTGAGAACGATGAATATGCAAACTAGGAGGGAAAAAAGATACTGTATTAAGTTTAAAATTTCTTAGCCCATATTTACATTGTGAGTGTTATTCAAATGACTGAAGATAAACATGTAAGGAATGATTACATCTAGCTCAAGAGTTGCATCAGGAAGGAACATATATATATATATACAAATGACTAAGCAGTACACTAAGAAGTATTAAGACTTCTTACCCCATATTTACACTGGCGGGATGTTGCTCCATACTGGAAACGACACTGCTCATCAGCATCATACACCTGACCTGGGGCCACAGCTGGATAAAGAAAGTCACGCTTGGGAGGCTCATTATCAAGGCAAGTACCACGGCCTGAACTGTTCAACATAAAGGATCAAAGGAGATTAGGTACTCTGTGGACTCTTTTAGTGAGAATTATGACGCCGCGTACTGAGTTTTTTGTTTTAACATGTTTAAACACATGAAAAATACACTCTACTTGTAAATAATCCCACAGTAGGGTGAAATAGTTCTACTGAAGTTTTACAGTTAGGTGGGAATAAGGGATTCAAATAGTCATGTTTTTCCATGACTAATATATACACATAAAGTCTCCTTAGGTAATAATCCAAATATATTGTTCTTTAAAACAATGATTTAAAATAATTTTTAGAAACAAGGAAAACATAATTTCATATTTGCACTAAGCCTCTTGTTTGTTTTCAGTGAAAACATAGACACATCTGGTTGCAGAATTAAAAACATGAAATGTGGCAAGTAACAAAAATGTGGTTTGTAACTCTTAACAACTTAATCTATGTAACTCTACTTTAGGCAGAAAAATAGATTCTGTGATCAGACATGCCCATTGGATCTGGAAAGATACCAATAATAAATGGACAGAATGAAAGCATAGACTAAGAGCCAAAAGTCTCTGCTCAATTGCAGTAAAAGTGTTGAGTCTCTTAGAAATTTCATATTTCAGGAAACTAAGGTCATCAGTGTTGAAAAAATGAAAACATTCTCCCTTTTAAATCTCTGTTTTTCAAAGTATGTCTGTCCTCCAACATAATAGTTTAATTTGGTGCAACAAATAATATGAAGGTCATTAAAAACCAGACAGAGTGCCTTCATTTAAAGGGCCTTATTCTTTGCAAAATATAATTGTTCATTTTTATTTAGTCAGTGTGCATAAAATAGGACAGATGCTTTTTTACTTTCATTTCACATGTGAATAAGTTAGAATTTTTAAAGAATTCCTATGCCAACATTTAAACATTTTTTTCCAACATTCCTGTCAATTGTGCCAGCTCTAGTGTTTTTTTTCCAAATCTTTTCCATCTACTTTGCCAAAGGAAAATAATTTCACAAGTAGCAGTTCTACAACTGTTATTTGGGACAGCTCAAATTTTCATTTGTAGATAAGTCAAAAGAAAAACATTTTAAAATAATGGATTTAATAAACATTTTATAAAGTCATCACATTCAAATTATGTTAAAAATCATTCACTGATTAGAAAGATTGCAGCAAATTAAAATCATTTTCAAAACTGAACCATATTGTTTCTGAGGACATTCAAAGACATCAGTGACAACATATTTCATGTCCATCTCTCTAGACCTTTTACACATTTCTATTTTTTCCATGTTTTTTAAAAGTCGAAAAAGAATAATTAAAAAAGGATATCAGACAATCTTGAAATATACTATTCTACAAAGAATCATGAGAAATAGCACAATTATCACATTTTTAAAAGTTGAGCTATTATTTCACTGGCAAAAGGAAATATGTTGTTTCCATGAGTTCTTGGGGAATATGGTGCTAACACAGAAAGGCTTTTATTATTGGGTAATGCCATAATCTCTCATGTCAGTGCAGAAAGTATCTTTGTAAAAAAAAGAATGTCTTCTCCAGCAACTTAGCAAGTAAAGTAGTTCCCATTAGCCTTATATAGAAACACTTATCCCTAATTTTGATATCTTGTTTTAAATATTTCTCCAGAAATTACCTTGTGCCCTGAACAAGTGAAGATTTAGGTTAGTTATGTGAAAAAAAAAACCAATTTCATGCACTTTTTTTCTCAGCATGATTTTCATGGTGAAAGGCTGGGCTGGCTTTAAAAATATGTGGCTCCATATCATATTTGCACTTTTATTGTTAGTGAATTCAAAAGTTCAGAACATACTTTGCTTAAAAAGAAGATTCTTGATAAGGAAATCAAACATAAAGTATGATGAAAGAGCAAATTACCATAAGGTCACCTTGTTGGTTTTCAACAAGAATAGGTTATTTGAATTAATAGGGGCAATTTCCTCTCATTTTTAATACTATTTAGAAAATTATCATAAATGTATCTCAGGAATATAAAAGATGAACATAAAATACTAACAAAGTTTATTGCATTTTCATGAAGAAACTTTGTAAAAAAGATATAATGAAATGTTTAAATGAAGAGTTAAATATACAATAACCAAAAAAGAAAGCACAAGAAAAAGATCATGGAATATATACAATCTGTGGCTTCCACTTAGAATCTGCCTGAAGCCAACTGTTTAATTCTTTTCCATTGGTTAATGTCACTTAATTTGGCTCTATAAATAAGGAGGGAGAAAAAATGGAGGGAGGGAGGAAGGAAGGGAGAAGGGAGGGAGGGAGAGAGGAAAGAGGGAAAAGAGGAGGGAGGGAGGAAGGAAGGGAGGGGGAGGAAAGGAGGGAAAGAAGTAGGGAGGGAGGGAGGGAGGGAAGGAAGGAAGGAAGGGAAGGAAAGAAGTAGGGAGTGAAGGGTAGAGGGGAGGAGGGAATGAAGAGTAGAGGGGAGGAGGGAGAGAGGGAGGGTGGGAAGGAAGAAGAAAGATAAGGAGAGAGGAGAAAGGAGAGGAGAGAAGAGAGAAAAAAATTTAAATCTGGGAAATAAAAAGAAAGAAAGAAAGATTTAAGCCAACAAGGTACAACTTCAGATAAGAGTTTGTTGCTAGAGGGAGCCCCTGAGGAGCAATTCATGAAGAATCCAAGAACTCCTTAAGAGAAAAATCCTTTCCTCGCAGCAAATTGGGCAACTGACTAATTTTGTGAATGAGGCAACAACTACCTTATTTAAGCATTTATTTCATCCATACTCTCATGACATCACCACAAAAGGTGTCCAAAATGTGATTCTTGTCTCTAAGATTCTTCAACAAAGTAGACCTAGCCATTGAACCATAGTTACTCTGTCTAGAACTTGATGCAGACATCCAAAATAATGACTTTACTTTTACAGCACTTTATACTCTACTGAGGTTTCTGTTTGGTTTGAATAAAGACTTATACAGGCCTTTTTTTTTCCTTTTCAGAACTGTATATAGTAAAAATTCATTATACAACAATATGTGGGAGCAAAAGACTAAACATATAACATGATATGCTCTAAGAGAAACATGTCATGCGTTTGCTAAAATCTGTCATTATCAAACAAATATATATATTTTGGAATGACACCAAGGAAGTTTGACTTTTCAAATAGATTTCACTCTATAAGACTTCCTCCTTTACATTCAGATTAGGATTCAATTATTTCTAGTCATTGAATCTGAATTCTCTTATCATTTAAATTAATTAAATGACACCTCTAAATCAACTACCTGAATTATATACAATATAAAGATACTATCTCAACTGAATAAAAATTATTCTGGGGATGAAGAATAGGGTCTGTCATCATCACCCTCTAACTGACCAGTTATCAAGCATATATTAAACACCTACTTTGTACCAAATATTGTATGAGGTGCTAAGGATACCAAGGCAAAACTGATACCATCTATACTTCAGGGTATTTACATTCTAATCTGCAAATGTAATTTATGGAAATTTATGGAAAATGTAATTTTTTAAAAATATTGATTTAATTTACTTTGATAAAGACTAAGAGCCATCTTGCCTTCATTTTCTCAATATAAATAACCAATTTTGTGATGTAACTAAATGAATATTGTATAAAAGATTGTTGTGCCTGTCTCAGTTTTCCTCAGTTGCAGTATCAGTTTCCTTCAGTTACTGTCTCAGTTTCCCTCAGTTACTGTCTCAGTTTCCCTCAGTTGCTATTTCAGTTTCCCTTAATTGCTGTTTCAGTCTCCCTTAATTGCTCTGTCCCAGAATAGCAATCCCCACTTCCTGACCTTCAGAAATAATTGGACTCACATTCCAAAGTAATCATGAAACCTCCAGGTGGCCAGCCTCGACCTACCCCTTATCTATGACGCAGACGAGCAGTCTTCTTTGCCAAGGCTTCTTACTCCCTAACCTGTCAGAACTGAATTTATGGTTTCCTTGGGAACCAGATGTGCTCAGCTGTTCCCATGAGTTCTTTGTTTCCCCTGGGCCATGGAGATTATAAAACTAGTGTTCCCCACCAATGAGGTGCTGAGTACTTTGTATTCAGTCGGCTGACATGGCTGTGTGTGTCAGTCTCTGGGCTGGACTGTGTGCTTTGAGACATGAGTCCCACCAGTCCTGATCCATAGCTATGGATTCTGAACTCTCATTTAACATCAATAAAGCATTACCTAATTTACACTGTGTGATACTGCCTCAGTTTCTCCCTGAGCATTACAAGACCATTTAATTTGGCGCTGCAAATAGGAAAAAAAAATTCCCAGTCTAAAAAGATTTAACCAGCCCAATATCCCATCCAAATACATAAATAACAACCTTTCTTTTAAAAATTAAGCATTTTGTAAAATATCATTAGCCTTGAAATACATATGACTAATCTGCAAAAGTGACTTATTTGGCCTTGTTCTTAACATAATAATCCTACTTTCCTATTTTGTGTGAATTGCAAAATCTTAATAAGAATAACTGGTGATTGAAGTATTTAGAGTAACTAAAATTTAGAGCATTAAGCAGAAAATATTTTTTTGAAAAATCTTTCTGAAATTCCACATTCTATTTATATGTATAGTTGTATATTTTTTGATGACTGAAGAACTTATACTGTGCAGAAATAATTATGTTAAACAAAACTGTATTGTAACAAAATACATTGTATTTTATTAAAAGTTAAGTTATTGTATGAATTTGTTTTCTTGTCACTTGTCTCTTTTACAGAGAGTCTAAATATAGAAAAAAATTCTAATATGCCTATAATTCTGGTTATGATTCATGTAGATTTTGCTATATAAATATTTAAATCATCACCAATGCTACTAACAATAATAGTGATGACATAAAAATAATTTTGTGTTTAATTTGTTAAACATAGAGTACTTATAAATAATAATTATTTGCATCATGAGTAGTATTCCTAATTTTTCCATTCTGTTGACACAATTTTCAGTCACTAGTAAACAAATTTAAGATGACAATAGTACATAGTAAAAATGCAAAACAAAAGATTTTGACCAACCTCTAATCCTTGATATTCCTCAAATCCTAAAATATTCAGAGCAGGGAACATAATTCATGATATCATGGAAGGTAAGAATTCAAGGGATATCAAAGATGACCTAGTGCAATGCCTTCATTTTTATTGATAAGGAAACTAAAGCACAGAAATGTTCATTGAATTGCCCAAGGTCACATGACAAGATGGTGGAAAATCCAGCAATTGAACTCTGTTTCCTGGTTTTCAGTCCAATTTCTTTATAGTTTTCCATGTTATTGGTACAGTGAAAAAAAATGCTGGATCTAGAGTCAGAGCAAACCACATCACCTCCCTGAACCTCAGTTTCCTCATCTATAAAAAGAACGAAGGGACAGAAAGTCTCTATAGGACCTTCCAGTTCTAAATCTATGATTCTATGATTTTATGTGCTTCACAGTTAAAATTCAAACTCTAGTTTACATCCATATCAGGAAAGAAAATTAGCAAATTCAAGCATCATTTCCATTTCTATTCTTCTGGATAATTTTGTGATTGTTAGAGTTTCTGTATTCTGGTGGCATATTTGATTTTTTGTAAGTAACATGTTTCAAACTTTCAAAGTCAATAATACTATTATGTTCTCACAACTCTAATTCAGACATATTGTCTTCCTCATGTAGGCAATTAGCCTGAAAAATAAGAACAAAAACAAAATCATAATTTGTAGGTTTGCTTTCTTACTGTCAAACTTAATCAAGGTTCAACCTTTCACACTTTCATGTGTGGGAGAGTTTATGAACTTGACTCAGAGTATATGATGATTCTCCTGTTCATGTTTTTCGCTTTGCTTTCACTAAGACAATTTTTACTCTGATTTTTAGATCTATAGTCTAAAACATAGTTTGATCAAATGTTTTTCTTTTAACTTTGCTCAAAACTTTACTATGTTTTCATGCCATTGCAAAAAACAAATCCCCCCCCAAAAAAACCCCAAACTCAACACATCTTGAATGTCACTAAAATGAATTTTAAAAAGAGGGACTGGATTATCATAATCTATTATGTACAGAGAAAAAGTATGCAGGGCCTTTTCTATCAATTTTTAAATATAATTGGGAGTAAACTATCTCTGTCTTAAGTTTCAAAACTCTCATTTCTTTAGTACTACAGGTACTGAATGCCTCTTCTTTGAGGTGGCTAAAATCAGCAAGTTTCTTGCAACCTGAAAAAAATTAAGTCGTTGATCTTGGCTATTACTACTTGATTTGTAAGGACTTTGCTGATTCTAATCATTTTGTCTTTGTTTTTTCTTAAAATATGGCTTTAATGAATAGATGCATAATAAAAATGAAAGCTTGTCACAGAAATGAATAAGACTGCCACATTATTTTCTGAGGCAAACTAAAACTTAAAAAACAAAATCAAAATGTTTTTTAAATTTTTTCATTCTGCAAAGAGACAATCTTTCTGGAAGAGTCTAGCAAGCTTCTACTTTGCTTATTTTTTGTGAAGTGGATTGACATTAGCCTTTGAATATGGTTATCCCTAAGAAATATTAATTAATGTCTCAGTCACTCTGAAATTCTTCTTTCAGCCTTCATGAGAGCTGGTTCTCAGAACCCAATATCTCAATTTTCTTCCCTATTTCAGTTTGAAATGTTAGATAATCATTTTTCTCCCCATACTTTCAGCATCCAACCTTTTTGTGAAAATGGCTAGTCTGTATTTAATTTGGAACTGAAAGAGTCTGATAGGGCTCTTTAACAGTTTAAACAATTTTAACAGGCCTTAATCTAAATAGAGCTTTACTTGATTCACAGAAGCTCCAGGAATTGTTTTAAACTATTTGAAATTACTCTATCCTCCCTCTACATAGTGGGAAATATATCAAAACTAATCTAAATTCCTTTTGGCTGTCCTTCGCTGCCTGATAGATGAGCCCATGGACATCAGTGGGTGTGAGCCTTAATACCGGGTTTGTCTTCTCTTTACTTTTTTTTTCTTTTTTTTTTTTAAGTTAAAAAAAAAAATAGTCCCGCAGGCAGATAGGAAGGACACTACCTGCAAAGCCGTCGTCGGGAAAACATCAGAAGCTGGCATAACTCGTCCATTTTAACGGAAATGGGTTCTTTATTATTTAATCGGGACGGCTTCTGGGCGATTCATGAACCACTTATTGAATCACCGAGTTTAAGAAATCTGAAAAAAAATATTGGGAGTTGGTAAACACCACCTCCTGACGGATTGACAGCACTCTGTTTCAGAATGATACGAGAGAAACTAACATTCTACTGGCTTTTCTGTTTAAGGAATCCGTTCAGCCCAACATAGTGAATAGCGAATCTCCATAAATCATAGAAAGCTCATTGTTAAAATTCATCGTCATCTTTGGCCTAGGCCGCCACTAAGGAGAGAAAAGTATGCATTTTGTTGGCTGGGCTGAGGTTTCTAAATAATTCATCTTTCAAGGTTTCTTTTTCTTGAGGAAAGAAACTAAATGAAATGTTAGGAGCCTCCCTGAGCCACCTTTAAAACATAAATATCACAATTTCTGATCATTTTATCTTACTTTTTTTTAATCACATGTAGTTATTGAAGCAATTAAGTTCAGAATATTAATGATAAAGAATAAGAAAAATCTAATGAAATACTGTTCTGCACTTGTGCTTCAGTGAACTGGTCTTTTTTAAGGAACTTGGACTATTTTTTAAAAATGCACATTGGGTCAAATTGTCAACAATTTTTTTGGTTTGAATGAAAAGCAATATTCTCCCAGGTCTCTACCGATTGTCTCTCATATCCATTTTAGACTTGAAATAAGAATTTTGTGAACAACTCTTTGATTCTATGGAATGGGAATATTTTCATAAATTATAGGATTAATAATTCCATTAGAATGTCATAACAATCACAAGATCATAGATTTGGAACTAGGAGGGCTTTTGGAATTTATCTAGTTCCATCCCCTCATTTTAGAAATGAGGAAACCAAGACCAAGACATATTAAGTAACTCACCTAAAAGTCACATAGGAAGGAATGAGAAGGTCTGAAATTTAAACTCAGGTACCCTGACTCTCAATGCAATGCCTTTTCCACTGCACCAATAACCCCCTCTATGCTTACTCTGGTAAATTCCATTCAACCACTCTTCTGCCTTTGGAAAAAGTTCAAACTTCTTTCCTGAATAGTGCTGCTTTGAAAGGATTTGGCTCCACAATTGTGACTTCTACTTATTTTGGCAAATCTCACCAAACCAGCAAGACTGAGCTGGATTTGGCCACTGATTCATAGACTCTCTTTTGGAGTAACAGAGTAGTCACAAAATGGTTTCAGTCAAGCAAATTCTGACAGGTGTTCATATTGAGCCCATGTACTGAGCCAATCAGGCAGAAGGACATTGGAAATGAAGTGGAGGTCTCATTAAGTCTCTTAAAAAAAAAAAATACAGATATTCCACGCAATTTATCTTCCTAGTGGCAAATACTTAAATCTACTAAGTAAGTGAGGGCTGTCATGGGAGGGGTTCCAGTTCCATCTTAACTTTAAGATTTAGAGAAACAGAAAATTTTACCAAAGCATAAAATTTTGGAATTGGTATGAGTTCATTTTTGTTCTTGACTGCCTTAGGTTACAAATATCCCTAAGCCAATAGGCTTCTGTGAATTTTCTTAATATAGAATGTAATTAAAGATAGTATAGTCAATCATTACTGAGATCAGAAAGAACCTCTTGGTCATATGACAAAAAAAATCTATCTAGTTTAAAAGATTAAAAATCTACTTGCCTGATAAATCAGATATGTCAAACATGTGGCCCTCTGGGCCACTGCATGTGGCCCATGACACTCCCAAACAGACACTGGCCAAATAAATTAATTTGTAATTGGGAAATATTTAGCAAAAAATAAAATAAAATAAAGCAGAAATTATATTGCATTTTAAAGCTAAGCCAATATGCAGCTCACAGGATCCTTATTATGGTGTAGAGATTCCCATTTCCACTTGAATTTGACACCACTGGAGACTTGGGACAGAATACAAAATCTGGTAAACTCTACCAGTTTGGAAAGGCAATATGCCCATCATCAGAAGACTATCTTAGTTAACTTCAGAGAGGCTTGTTATCAAAAGTATAATCTATCAAATGTTTTTTTTTTATTTTATTCTATTTTTTTTCCCACAGGAACTCATGAATACCTGCTAAGGTATAGAACCATTGAGATCTGCTTTGACAGAAGTACTCATAGTGAGAAAATGATGGGCTCTTAAAAATATTGGATAAGTATTAAGAAGTACTGCCTTCTGAATTGACTTTCATCTCTAATCCATTTAGATATTTTTATTTTGATTAATTCAGTGAAGTTCTTTTGTGACACTAGTGTTGGAAAACTGGACCAAATTTTTTTTATTGAATTACCAGAAGTTTATACAGTTAGAACTAATTAGCACCAATAGTAAATTCCCACAAAATGGCAACCTTATTCAGACTTGTACTGCCTATTTTCAGTAGGCTGGAACCTGACTATATTTTACATAATTGTGAATAGCACAAATTTGAATACATGTGGTGATTTCATGGGATTCATTATTTGCACTAATCAAGATCTAGTTGTATTGTATGTATATAACTTTGAGATATCAGGAAACATGATTTGATTTTCAGCATACCTGAGCAATTCCACTAATAAATCATGCTATTACATGCCTACTATATTTTAACTACTGAATTATTTTTTCCTAAATAAAACAAACCTAAAGAGAAAAAAAGGAAATCTGTAAAAGGAGATCATGCCAAAATAAACTCAGTTTCCTAAAACAACAACAAAAAGCTGTCATTGCCCAAATTTTCTCTGTCAATCTGCCTTCTTCACAAGATGCTTCGTCTTCAAGGATAACTTCACACAAAAGAATTGAGTTTAATGGCATGACAACAAAACTCTAAAACTTCTAAGATACTATTCAAACTAAGTCCATAGGTGAGAACTGGGAGAACATCTGCTTCCCTGGGGCAATGTACACTTCTACTAATTGATAACCTTCCTTTTGAAGTAAGTAACATGCATGAAAGGACCAGCAAAATAGCTCCCAAATGATGGAAAGATACTAAAAGTCATTTGTCAGCAAGTCTCTGATCTTGGCAAAGAGACATTTTCATTGTCTCTAAGGGCTAACTCCCTGGGTGTTTGTTGTACTCGTATGCATGTAGGCCATGTTGCCTATGCAATTTTTCTTTTAAAAAAATTTTTTTCTTAAGGCAGTTGACCTATATTTAGACTGATATGTGTATTTGAGCTTAGGGGTTTCTTTTTTTTTTATTAAATGCTTTCAAACTTCTATGATATTGTTTTTCCAGCAATGATTTTTTAAATTTATATTGTCTTCATATATAACTTGTTTGTATATAATAAAGAAATCACATAAGTCTGAATTCCATATGACATAGCTTTATATTTCTGAAACAATGCTCACCACTCATATATTTAACAACCTCCCAATCATATTCTTGCTCCAGCCCCTCTGAAATCTATTTAGCAGACTATAATATAATTAGAAAAGGAGGGAAAAGAGCTTACCACAATAAAAAGATAATTTTGGAAACAGCCTATGACATATTATTGGGCCTCTATTAATGTCACATCATACAGTGGATCAGGGTCTAGAGCCTTCTATAGATGGCTTATTTCTGGAAAAAAATTTATCATTCCTCTCTAGAGGTTACTTACTCTAGAAAGCTTGTAATGTAGTCTCTGCTGCAGGCAGACCAGGAAAAGGGGTTGGTGTTTGCAGTAATGTGAGCTGCCATAAGTTTTGCTGCTTCATGACCTTTGGTTCCACAAGAATTTCCAATTCCATCATGGTTCATCCCAAAACTGTCCAAAAAGAGAATCAACAATGAAGGAGACAAGAAAATGAAAAGTGGAAATGAGAAAAATTATACATAATTTTCTTATAGAATCAGATCCAATACATGACTTGTTTTAGGATTGCAGGTTTAGAGCTGGAGGGACTTTAGAAGTTCTCAAATCCATCCCCCTTATTTTCCAAAAGAGACCCCAGGAGGTTAAATAATTTTCTTGAGGTCGAGCAGGAAGAAAACACCAGAAGTGAAGTTTGAGCCTGGACCCTCTGACTCCAATCAGTGATCTCTTTGTACTAAACTGCCTTTCTGGTAGAAATAGATTCTCAGGACTCAAAATTCTTTTCCACTCAGCTCAAACTAAACACATTTTGTGTCTGAGGTTTATAAAGATTATCACTGGTGCACCACAGATCTGAGACCTCTCCATTAAGGATATTAAAGTAATTTCTATGCATAAAAAGATTTGAACATTAGTTTACGAATCTTGTATTTTGATAGGCTGACACAAGTAAAAGATGTAAATTTTATATTTATAAGCAGAACTCAAGTTTTTCTTTTCAAATCATAACACATTCATACTCCTCCATCTATGTCTCTATTAATGTATATCTGATAAGCATCAAGGGAAAGAGATTGTGAGTTAGAACAAAGGAAGCTTCATAGAAAGGATAGGATTTAAAATAGCTTTCAAGGATATGTAACATTGAAATAGGTGAAAATTATAATGGGCAATCGAAAAGACAGCTTGTATGATGAAAAATGAATTGGTCAATAAACATTTGATATTGTGATAGTTTTCCAGAACCTACTAGAGCTTCCTCCTCCTATGCAACTTGATTGGTTCCATCTTCCTTGATGTAGTTTTCTAGTCTGGGGGCATAAAATGCCCTGACTGTGTATAATTGACACCTTCCATTATCATCTGAAGTGGATGAAACCATGCAAGTCACCATATTGTGATGACTGATTGACTACACACATTTCCCAACATAGAAGGGGGGGAGCTGTATGCAAAAGAGTTAAGTGCTACTATAGTCTTGGTGCATATTCTTCCTGTATTAGGACAATGCACAGCTCATTCTCTGTTAAATGCTCAGTATCAAGGGCTTCATTTTGTCCTTATAGGAGACCTTAATTGAGAAGTTGTTGACTTTAGAGCAAAGTTTACAAGTGCTAAACTAGGCACTATGATCAATACAAATAAACAAATAGCCCACACGGTTTCTGCCCTCAGATAACATACACACAGAGATGAAAAGGTAACAATATCAAGAAGCATGCAATATCAGAGGGATTGTGTACATGTATAAAAAATCTCAGAAGCATTAAGGGGAAAGGGAAATAACTTGTGAGTTGGGACAAGGAAAGCTTCATAAAAGGGATATAGATTCTAAAAAGGTTTCAAAAGATCAGTATTGAAACAGGTGAAAAGAGTGGGCAATGAAAAAAAAAGAAATGAGGGGTAGGATGAAGATGAATATAAAAATAAGTGGTATCAATAATTTTTAAAGGAGAAAACAGCATTTTGAACGGTCAATTTGTCTAAAGCAGATAGTTCATTTGTAGATATACTAGGAAATGAGGTTGGAAATTGGGGCAGGACTAGGGATCCTTGAATGCCATAGTCACAGAAAAAATGAGGATCCACTAAAGTGTTTTGGGCAAGCATACTCAAGAGAAGTCATATCATGAAAGCTTCTCAAGGGCAGAACTATAGTCTATTCATCTTTGTATCTCCTACTGGCACTAACATTTTGTAATTAATTCACTCTGCAAATGGGGGCAGAATAAATAATTGCTTCTTATGTAATCAATATATGATGAAAGTAATATTTCTAGAAGTTAATCTGGTGGTGAAGAGAGTGCTTTAGGAAGGGTTATGGTTGAAGAGAGACTTGGAAGAAGTCTATTGCAATAATCCAAGGGTGCATTGATAATGGTGTGAAAAAGGATGATGGCAGGAGTGACAGAAGAGGAAAGACATATAGGAGAGATTTTTGAAGGCAGAATGAAAACTCAGTGACTGGCTACTAACTCTCCCTCTTCTCCCATATCTGGTTCTAGGTAAGAGGAAAGGTTTTTATTTGTTTTGGAGGAGGAGAGGGAAGAAGAAACCAAAGTATCAACAGACATTTATAAGGCTGCTACTATGCACTAACCACTACCCTAGGAATTAAGGATGCAAATTCAAAAATCTGAAAATCTTTATCCTCAAGGAGCTTATATATGTTTACAGAAAAACAAAGACAAAATGCCTGTGAAAAAATGAATGTAAAATTATGTGGAGAATGGTCCAAGAAGCAGTGATGAGGAAAGAAAACATTTAAGGAATGGAGCACAGAAACAAAGTCTTCTGGGAAATTGAGAAATGGAATGTCAGCAATATATGTGGAACAGCAAATAAGACAATTTAATTTCTCAACAATACCTGTTTTTGGCATTAGAAGAGGTAATGTGTCACAATGGAAAAAGTCCTAGAGTAGAAATTAGAGAATGGAATTCAAATTCTAGCACTACTGCTTGCTTCCTCTGTGAATTTACCAAGTCCCCTAACCTCTCTAGGCTTCTATTTCCTTATCTGTAAAATGAGGGGTGTAGGCAGCTCAGTCATTCAATCAATGTTTCAGACACTGTGTTAGAATATGGAGAGTTGAGTACAAAGAATGAAGTGATCTCTACTTAAAATGACAGGTTACTCCAAGGTCCCTTTCAGCTCTAAATCTATAGCCCAATGATGTTTTAAAAAATATTGTAGCATCATTTATATCACAGGGTTGTAGTGAGGATAAATCAGTAAGCAATAAAGTGATATATGAACTTCTGTAAAGTTAACATGCTTTTTTATATATCAAATTTTATGATGAAAATTGAATGATTTTTTTCTTAACCCTTATTCTTTTTCATGTCTTTTCAGCATCTGACTCTGATGACCACCCTCTTTCTTAAGATTTACTCCTTTCTTGGTTTTCTTAACATTGCACTAGCTTGATCATCTTTTCTTCCTACAGATTGCTTCTTCCCTGGCTTCCCCCGCCCCTTCTATTCCCAGTTACTAAATATGTTCACACCTCAAAGTTTGTTCCTGGCACTGTCTGGTCTCAAAATATATATTCTTGGGAAATTTTATCTATTTTCATGGCTTCAGCCATTTCCATTATGTATGTGACTTCAAAATCAAGATTTCTAGCATTCTCCTTCTACTCATGTTATTAGTTTCTTGCTGGATATTTCTTATTGTTGCTCCATTACCACCTCATATTCAATATACATAACTCAGAATTTATTTTATTTCTTCTGTCTTGTTGCAGGAATGCCACTGCAGGAAGTAACATAATTATTCTGAAAGGGTCCAGTCCAAATCAATGTTATTTAATCTTATTTAAACCCTCACAAATGTATTCCAATTCTTATAATCTTCCTTGATAGGCTCTTAATCATACTCCCCACAGTAAATATTGCAAATATTCTCTTCTCTTCTCAAGACATCTATACTACTTCTTCTCTTCAACAGAAAAGTTTACCCATTACTTACCAAAAAAGTTAAGATTATAGAAAACTCCTTGACCTCCCCAAGACCATACTTCAGGTCACCTCAATTTTGTTCCTCATTCTGTCCTACTTTGCTTCAGTCTGAACATTCCATCCCTTCCTGTCTCTTTCAGGAGCTTGCCCCTTCAATTATATCCTGTCTTTAATTTTCAGCTTCTTTCTTATTCTCTACATAGAATTTTCATATCATTAAAAAAAGGAAGAAGCTTTTACAACCTTCAAAAAAGCTGTCTATATCCTCTACTTTCTCATCTCCCATGTGCTTTTCAATTCCTTGAAGCTTATCTTCAGTTCCTACTACTCATTAGCACCCATCTTCTTTAAGAGTCACCAATGAACAGTCTATTGTCATCCTTCTTGACTTTCTTGCTTCATTTGTTATTATTGGTTATCCCCTCCTGTTTATCTCCTCTATCTGGGATTTTCATTATAATACTTTGTCATAGTTCTCTTACTATTTGTTTCACCTATCTTTTTCAGTTTTATTTGCAGAGTCATCATTCATGCTTTTCCCTCTAATAGATATACCTCAAGACTTTATCTCAAGCTTCCTCTTCTACTTACGCTATACACTGAGTGATCTCATCAGTTTCACTAGATTCAGTTGTCATCTCTAAATTTATATCTATTCATCCCTTAGGCATCCCTTGACTTGTATCAGCACATGCAGTCCCTATGATCCAGTTCTCACCTCTCTCTTGAGTTCTAGTTCTACATCTGTTGCTACCTGTTGAACATCTCTATCTGTATATCTCACTGGAATCTCAAATTAAACATACTTAAACCTGAATTCATATATCTTCTCTATTCATAAGAAGATCCTAAGTGGAAGAAAGATACATTTTTACAGGATTAAAGATTTAGAGCTGGAAAAGATTCAGGAAATCATCTGGGTACAACCCCCTTATTTTAGGAAGGAAAATTGAGGCATAGAAAGATTGAAAAACTTGCCTAAGTTAACAGAGGTTATAAATGTCCAAGTCTTTTTATACCTATTATCCCACCTAACTTCCTGTTTCTGCTGCCAGATTATCAGAATTGGAATACATTTGTGAGGGTTTAAATGAGATTAAATAACATTGATTTGGACTGGATCCTGTCAGAATAATTATGTTACTTCCTGCAGGAAGGAAGGAAGGAAGGAAGGAAGGAAGGAAGGAAGGAAGGAAGGAAGGAAGGAAGGAA
>JAJPUD010006643.1:43615-60539 GCA_023553655.1 Myrmecobius fasciatus | reverse complement strand
GGTACATTAATACCCTTAGCATTCTTGCTCTATACAAGAAGTTTTCTGGAGTATATTTTTCTTTTGTTCATCTTTGAATCATTTTTTCTACATATAGCAAAAGAATTGTAAGAGATATAAATAGTAATATATGTATCACATTACATTGTGTACATTATAACACATAGCATATATTATATTACTATAGTAATATAGTAGATACATATAGTATATTCTACATATAGTAAGAAAAGAATGCACATAGTAAGAGATGAAATAAGGTGGGGTCCTGATAGCTACATCAATTTTTTTAGTCACTCTTTTTTTGGAAAACTTTAAATATGACAGAAGTAAATCATTTAAAATATTATCATAATGCCTCCTATGACCATTTTCACTCAGCCAAATAATTTCTTTGCTTTTCTATAAATACCATCCATGTGAATGCACATACATTGTTGTTGAGTCAAGTCTGACTTTTCATGACCATATCTGGGGCTCTCTTGGCAAAGATACTAAAATGGTTTATTATTCCTTCTTCAGATCATTTTAAAAATAAGGAAACTGAGGCAAACAGGGTTAAGTGACTTGCCCAAGGTCACATAGTTAGCATGTGTCTGAGGCCAGATTTAAACCTGACTTGAATCTTCATAGTAGCATGTAACTAAATATTTGTTGTCATCAGAATCTACCCTTTTCCTCTTCTTTAATTCATGCTTCTGTAACCACAAATTACCTTCCCCCCATACTTATTCTTTTCTCTCTGTGGGATATGCACTTTCTCTGGGCTTCTCCATTACCATCCCACGCCAAGGCAACATTCAAGGCAAAATATTCAGAAGTCAAAGGCAGGATGATACTGCTTCCCCTTACCTCATCCCCAACAACCCCCAGCCATTACCACTGGCTTTACTCTAAGCTAACTTTGGCCTAAGGAATAGTTCCAGACAGGAGTAGTCAGACAGGTCAGGTAGATAAGATTCACTTCTAGTTCTGGACCCAAAAAGTCAGTAACGGAGTTTTGCATATGCCCAGGGCTGACTTCAAGCTCTTTTTTAATTATGATCTTACACAATTTTTTTCCCACAAGGCCATAGTTATTTAACAAATTAGGTCCTCAAATTATTTTTCCTATTTTTCTCTAAAAGTTATTTTCCCCTTGCTCATTATCAGAACCTGGTTATGTCACTAATCCTCTACATTCACTGTGCAAAATTAATAATACTGATTCAGAAGGCTTGCTGAGATTTTCAATTGTTCTGAACCAAGTGAGCAATGATCGATAAAAATTTATTGCTGGTATTTAGTGTAGCCAGTATTGTTTTACTGATTTCTTATCAGCCCATCTATGGCTTAACCTAGTTTCTAATTAACCATTAACTTTGTGAACTTTTGTTTCTATATGTTTTATTAACTTTCAGAATCATTTTGTTCTTGGGCATTTTCTATCTTGGCCTCTTTGCTTATTTAACAACAGTCCCATTCTTCTTCCCAAACACTCTTTATGTGTTGTATTCACAAAAATTATTTTGTCTCATTTGATTTCAGGCCCTTTGTTTTTGTATTACTTGCCCCAGAACCATATGATCTAAGGAGTGAAATGAACCTTTAAAAGGTCATCTAGTCCATCTCTTGCAATCTTAGGCAGGGCCATACCACATTCCATCAACCAGTCAACCAACCAACAAGATATTACTGAGCACCTACCAAATACCGAGAAGAAGCATAGGATTAGAGCTTCAAACCTAAAGTCAGGAAGATATGGTTCAGGTCAGGTCTCTGAGCTTAGAAGTGAGTAACCCTGACCAAGTCAGTGAACCTCTACATATGCAGTTTAACTGTTGGTCACATTTGCTAAGTCATAAAAAGGATGCTTTCAATATACTATATGAAATCTTCAGGGGATTATGAAGAGAGTATAAAACATAATCATTGCATCCCTGTGGAAATTATAATCACAAAGGGGAGGTAATATTAAGCCACATAAAACAACTAGGGAACATAAGACAGCACACAAAATAAATATTACATTTAGGGGGACAGGTAATGAGAGAGAGAAGGATTTGGAAAAAGATATCAAATGGAGCTAGTATGGTCAAGGAATTTTTCTTTCTAAGAAATATGAGGTTTCTGACTGGCTTTTAGAAATAAAAAGATATGGAAAATAACAACCCACATTTACAAAGGTACAAGATTTGTAAAATACTTTTCTCAGACAGGTGGGCACCTACAAATTCAAAAAATTATTACTCAATCAAGTCTAATAAGTTACTAAGTATCTTACAGAAGATTCCAAATCAGTTCTCTCCTGATTCCAAGTCCAGTCTTTCTATTATATGTCATATAATATGACATATTATATATGTCCTGATTCTCAATTCAGCCTTTCCCCTCCTAACCATGTTAGGAGATGTGATTCCATCTATATAACCCAATAATTTTCTCACTATAGTTTACTATATTATTGAACATTGACCAACTTGCTCTGTCATTAGCTATTAGCTTACCTTTCCAGATACATTACCCTGCATTTCTCTTCATTAAACTATTTGAATTTAAAACTTGCTTAATTAAACTAAATCAGTTAGAACTGAAGCCCTGTATTTAAAGACACTAGCCTCCCTATTTTAATGTCATCTGAAAACTTAATGAGCAAGTTCTTTATTTCATTATCTAACTTACTAAGGAAAAAAAATTTGAATACATACTTATACATGTATACACACACACACAAATATACACCACAGGCCATAAAGAAGAATACTCCTTCCTTGATTCTTTGAATTATTTGACGATATTAAAGTTATTTACTTAAGTAGTCTTCAAGATATAAGATGCTATTAATTTTTACGATCTTTGGTATATACACTTTTCTTCTATCGATATAAATTAACTAAAACTTTTCACCAGTAAGTCTTGCTACCTTGGCACTTAATATTGCCATTTGCCTCCTGTAGCCACTGCAATCTTACTTTTCAATCATGACCTTGTTCTAATGAATCTTCAGCCTTTCCCTCTCCATTGGCTTCTTGCTGCCTGCTTATAAATATGTTCAGGTCTCACCAAACTGAAAAAAGAAAGACTCCCTTAATCCTAACCATTGATCTACTTCTCTTCCCTTTAACTACTTGAAAAAAAAGTAGTCTAGTTCTGAGATCATCTTATCTTTAATGTCAATTTACTCCTGATTTCAGGTTAATTTAATCCTGATAGCAGGTTCCTAATAGCAACCTGATTTTTGCTGTCATCATTCTATTTAAACTGGTCTTCCAAAATTATCAGTAATCATTAAATTGCCAATAACTTTTTCTCAAGACTCATCATCCTTCACAGCCTTGTAGCATTTGACACGGACCTCCTACTTTTTAAAACTCTCTTTCTTAGTTTCCATAACACTCAAATTCTCTGATTCTTTTCTTATTTTTCTGGCTATTACTCAGCCTCTTTTGCTGGTTTCCTTTCATCCTTTCAAACCCTAAATATCCATCCACTCCAATTCTTCAATCCCCAAAGCCTTGTCTTTGACTTTTTTTTTTCTTTTCTATCTATACTCTTTCCCTCGGCAGCCTCATTTAATCTTCTGGTTTCACTATTACATCTAAGAAAATGAAGCCCAAATATGCATGTCCACTCCTAGTCTCTTTATACTCTGGACTTTCAATTAATACTGCCTATATGATACCTTGACCTACATGTCCTATGAATAACTCAAGTACAACATGGACAAATATTATTGATTCTCTAAAGCATGTCCTTCCTTCTGACTTTCATTGTGTCATAGACTTAAAACTAGGAAAATTGAGTAGAAATGCCTCATTTCACAGGAAAAAAAAAAACAGATTCTTCGAGATTAAATGACTTGCTCAAGATTACTAAGTAGTGAGGAGAAGAATCAGGATTTGAACCTAGGTCGATAAGATCCAAGCCAGGGGTATTTCTGCCATATCATATTACTTTTTAGTTCAATGGCACCAACATTCACTTGATCACCCATGAATCAAATTCTTGGTTATCTTTGACTTCTCCTTCATCAACTTTCACATATTAACAAATTCAGTAAATTCTACCTTTGTAATGTATTTCACATCTGTACTCTTCCTTTTATTCCTATTGCCAGATAATGAGTTTAAGTTTTCATCACCAAGACTATTATAATAGCCTCCTAATCAGTCATCCTGTTTCTCTCCTCCTCTAATCCAGCCTTTTACCACTGCCAGATTCTTTTTCCTTATGCACAGATCTGATATCATTCTTCTCTTTTTTCCTCAAAGTCCAAATGCTTTTTCTTCTTTTTTATAATAGCTTTTTATTTTTAAAATACATGCAAAGATAGTTTTCAACATTCACCCTTGCAAAATCTTGTGTTCCAATTTTTTCCCTCCCTTCTCCCCTAGACAGTAAGTGATCCAATATAAGTTAAATATGTGCAATTTTTCTCAACATATTTCCACATTTATCATGTTGCACAAGAAACATCAGATCAAAAAGGGAAAAAATTAAAAAAGAAAAAAAAAACAAGCAAACAACAACAAAAAAAGTGAAAATGTTGTGATCCATATTTGGTTCCCATAATCCTCTTTCTGGATGCAAATGACTCTCTACCACAAGTCTACTGGAATTGAGTTGTATCACCTCACTGTTGAAAAGAACCTAATCCATCACACACAGTTGTTCATCATATAATCTTGTTGTTGCTGTGTATGTTCTCTTTGTTCTACTCACTTCACTAAGCATCAATTCATATAAGTCTCTTCAGGCCTTTCTGGAAATCATCTGCTGATTATTCTTATAGAACATTAATATTCCATTACATTCATATATCATAACTTATTCAACCATTGCTCAACTGATGGGCATCCACTCAGTTTCCAGTTCCTTGCCAGTATAAAAAGGGCTGCTACAAACATTTTTTGCACACGTGGCTCCTTTCCCCTTTTTTATGATCACTTTGGGATATAGACCCAGTAGAGAACCTTCTGGATCATAGGATATGCACAGTTTAATAGACTTTTGGGTATAGTTCCAAATAGTTCTCCAGAATGGTTGAATCAGTTCACAATTCCACCAGCAATGTATTTGTGTCCCAATTTTCCCACATCCCCTCCAACATTTGTCATTCTCTTTTCCTGTGCCAATCTGAGAAGTGGGCCCTTAGAGTTGTCTTAATTTGCATTTCTCTAATCAATATTGATTTAGAGCATTTTTCATATGAATAGCTTTAATTTCTTCATCTGAACATTGTCTATTCATATTCAATTGAAGAACAGCTTGTATGATATCACTTCAAAAGATATCAGTAATTTCCTGTGAACCTTTTGGTGAAGATTCTCACTATGCCTTAGTTTTCAATCTGAGGCACAAAATGTACCTTGCACATTCTGGATGTCAGTTTCTCTTTCCAAGTTTATCTTGAAATAACAGGATTTTAGAATAGGAAGATACATCAGAATCCATCTAATCTAAGCTATATCTGAACAAGTATGTCTCCCCCAAAAATCCTCCCCAAAAAAGTGTCATCTAGCCTTTGCTTGAAGTGAGCAGAGTTCCTTACTTCTCAAGGCGTCCTTCTGAGCAGCCTGCATTGTTACGTAGTTTCCCTGAGATTGGGTCCAATTTACTTCTTTGTAACTTTCACCCAGTGCTACTATTTATGCCACTTGATATCTAATGAATTCCTCTTCTCCGAGTTAGCCATCTAATACTCTTGTCAAAGCTATCATGTTCCCAGTCTTCTCTGCAGTAGGCAAAACAATTCCAGTTCCTTTCACTGATTTCATATGACAGCAGTAAATGTCCTTCAAGGTCCTGATCATTCTTCTCTGGATGCTCTTGAGCTTAACAATATCCTTCTGAAACTATGTTGTCCAGAACTAAACATAGTACCCCAGATACCTTTAGTCAGAGCAGACTACAAAAGAAGTCATCTCTTTATTTTTGGAAACTATATTACTCTTAATTAAACTCAAGATCATGTGAACTCCATTGGCTTCACATTACACTTGCTTATTCATACTGAATGAGCAATTCATCAAAATGCCCTTAATTTTTTCTCACACATACACACACAATGTCAAATCATGCCATTGTCATTTTGTACTTGTTAATTGTTTTTGGAGCCCAGCTATGAGATGTGTGACTACCGAATTTCATCTTATTACAGTTATCTAGCCTGTCAAGATCCTTTTGGGTCCTAATTCTAGCATCTCATATACTAGTTTATCTTTTTCAGCTTTATGTTTTCTGCAACTGTGACATGAAGACAATACCATCCATCCAAGTCACACATAAAAAATGTTAAATGAGAATATTTGTAAAGTGCATGGCTCAATACCAGAACATAGTAGGTGCTTAATATTTATTTTTTTCTTCCATGGCATAGGAGCAACTAGCCCTTTGGGGTATTCCAAAGGAGTCCTACTGTCAATTGATACCAAACTATTAATAGTTACTATTTAAGTTTGGCCAATCAACCAATTTTGAATTCATTTGATTGTACTCTCATCCAGCTCATCTCTCTCTTTTTCAAAAGAATAGCATTGGATACCTTCATAAACTACATTTGCAATGTTGTTCTAATCTACTTTGGTAGCAATGCTGTAAAAAAAAATGGCAAGGTAGTTTAATGGCAGATTATGGGGAGCCCTGAATAACAGGAAAAGAAGTTTGTATTTTAGTGTATGTAAACAATAGAGAATTGAGTGGAGACACAGCAAAATATTGACAAAGATAAGAAAAGTTGGAAAGAAACCATTCTGGAGGGGTCAAGAGAGAGATATACAAGAAGCACACTGAAAATGTAGGTTGGTCCAAACTTTCTGGGAAACAAGTTGGAATTATGTTCAAAAAAAGAATAGATATATCTATACCATTTTATTCAGAGATCTCATTGCTGGGCATATATACTAGAAGGTCAGTGATAAAAAGAAAGATCCCATTTTTATCAAAATAGTTACATAAGTACATTTTATATTAGCAAAGAAGGTGTTCATTGATTAAGAAATGGCAAAAAAAATTTAATGGTACTAAGTTGTAATGGAAGATAATTCAGCTGTAAGAAATAATACATTTGAATAATTCAGAGAAACACACAAAGGCATTTGAACTGAGAAAGAACAAAGTAAATTGAACCAAGAATACCATATATATGATTACAAGAATGTAAATAGCAAAAAGAAAAGAGGAGAAACTTTGATTTTTTTCATTAAAATGGTCAAACTTGACCCTGGTTATTTCTAAAACATTGTCTGTACTTTGCCCATCTTTCTTATCCCCTTCCTTGAATTAGGATGTTCATATACGGATCTATGCCACTCCCCTGCTAAAGAAGCTCAATGGCACCCTATTTCCTTTCAATTCTTCACAGTATAGCTCTAGTCTGACTTTCCAGACATATTATACATTCCTCCCTGTCAACCATTCTCCAGTCTAAATCTCCCAGTTTCTATAAATTATAGGCTTATTAGGACATTGACATTATTAGGAATAAAGTGTCTTATAGAATTTTCACTTGATTTCTTTAACCTGCTAAAGAAATTGAAAAATAATATTCCCTATTGTTAGTCACTAGTCAGTAATCTTGAGTTCCTCCTTGGTGCAGAGCAATGAAAAGATGCTATGATTACTGTTTCATAATGAAGTGATGAGAGCCTAGTATAGTGCCTATTGGGAATAGAAGGGAAAGATACCAGAGGCAAAAATAAAACATAAGACTTATTGACTTATATGGTTGGAGAGGAAGGAGAACAGAGCCAAAGGTGATAATTAACAGTTTGGAAACTAATAATCTTCTATCCAATAGCTAATTATTGAAAATGCCTTTGGTGAATAGAAAGAATTTTTTGCTTCATTTTGGGTTAACCTTTAAGAATACAACAAACAATTGTAGATTATCAAATCAATTAGTTAAATCAGAAATATTTTATAGACAAAATTGAAATGAAGTCTATTATACATCCTACATTTTTAAAAAAATCACATATAAGTGGATTTATACTCACTTTTTTATGTGAACCTGTGGTTTCTTAAGTGCTGGAAACTGCCAAGGTAAAATTCCCTCTATTGGTGCAGATGGACAATTCATTTGTAATTTAAGAGTTTTAGAGGGTTGCCCAAGGCAGTGAGAAGTTGGATCATGCTTATCAGAAGACTGAAAGAGAATACATGCTATATTCACTTCTTTTTTCTTTTTTTTCCTCTCCCATGGTTTTGCTATTTTGCTCTGATTTTTCTCTCCCAACATGATTCATAAAGTAATGAGTATTAAAAATAAATGTTGTGGGGCAGTTAGGTGGGGCAGTGGTGGAGCACCACTGGTGGAGCACCAGCCCTGAAGTCAGGAGAATCTGAGTTCAAATCTGCCCTTAGACACTTAACACTTCCTAGTTGTGTAACCCTAGGCAAGTCACTTAACCCCAATTGCCTCAGCAATAAATAAATAAATGTTGCTTTGTAAGTTTGATACCACTCTTGCACTAGAACAACTTCAACTGGCACATGACTTGTACCATATAAATGTTTACTACCACTATTACTATCCAGAGAGACTTTAAAGTAGGTAGAAGCTATGTGACAAACTTTTTGTATCTTCCTAAGTCTATGTTTATAATTCAGGGAGTTTCAATACACCATATTTATCAATCCTGGTCACAAAAAGAAAGGAAGGGTTTTTTGTATTGTTATTGGGGGTGGCAGTTTTACTGAGAGTGTGAGTATTGTCTCATTTGAAATGGTATTTGACAAAAACATTTTTTTTTGCCCTTACATGTTATTTATGTATATAGTATTCATGTGATTTACACAGTAAAGAGTAGAATTTGTTTTTTAAAAACTTTTTTTTTAATTTTTAGGGCTGAGAAAAGACAATTTGCTTGGTCTTCATTTTATATGTCACATAAAAGTAATAAAATTCATTCTGCACTACTGAGTAATCCTACCCTTGATTTTGATACACAGTCCTCAATGGATCATCTAGAAGTTTCATAAGAAGGGGAGAAGAGTAAACATAGTCTAATGAGTACAAATTTAATTATGCATTTAGTCTGGAGATTCTTTTAAAAATCATAACAGATGTTTTCAAAGCAGACAGAGGATCTGTATAGCTAAAAAAAAAATCTTTAAAGTGACTAATTTAAACTCTGTCCTTGAGCAATTTGAATTTAAAAGCAGAAGATAATAATGTTACTAATATATCAACATCTTTGTTTTTGTTAGACAATCATGGGATTTCATTTCTTCATAAACTTTGTCTAGCTTTTTTTTTTTTTTTGGCTACATGACAGGATTTGAAAGTATACTCTGCATGTGCCAGTTATTGTTTAAAAAAATTGTTCAGTTAGAGCTTTTTTTTAAAAGATAGAAGACACAATGATATGCTCTAAGCATAGCTCATTTGGTCTCATTTGATTTGAGTAAAATATATTGACTTTCTTTTTAAGCTGAAAAAATAATGAGATAATTGTAATTCAAATTATATATATATATATACTAACAACTCAAAATTAGGTATTTCAATTGTATCAACAAAATACAAAGAAGAAAGGATCTCGTTTTTTAAAATTCTTTCCTATCAGTAATAACTATGACTCTTGCTTTGTCCATGTTCACCCCTGGCCGTGAAATATTAGTGAAGATTAGTGCATTTTGATTTACCTGATAAAGTAGACTTTGAATTTAAGAGATACATTCAAAGAAACTTCTAATGGCTACATCTGGCTGCTACTTTAGATTTATTGATTATTCAATAGAACTCTATTGTCAATGTGCTCTCTATGCCAGAGTTTAGGATTAAATTTTACCTATGGTTCCCTCCTCAATTTACTGAAATAAATTTACTGAGCATAGGGTTTTAATCTTACATAGAAAAAATTAAAAATTAATGATAAGGGGGTAGAATGGAGAAAATCTGAGAATTAGATTGTTTCTGGATCTGAATATAGAGATTTTCTCATTTAGCATGAGTATTTGTTTGTTAATAGTTTCTAGGAGGGAATAAGATCATTAAGAAATCCTTTTGTATGTTCATTCACTATCATTCACTCTCTACTCTCACCAGGAGATAACATTATCACTAGTGATCCAAAGCACTACTGAAAATAATCTAAAATTAGGCAAGGTTTAGAAAAAAAAAGTCATTGCAAATATTTTGGAGGTGACATTTAATTAGGAAAGTACTCCCATGTATACTCATGTTGTGTAAGAAAGGAAAGATGCATAAGAAAATATTTACAAAAGATATGTGAAATGAATAGCATGAAATAATGGCAGTCTCTCACAAGAATTACAAGTTGCCTGAGCTGAAAGGGATCTGGTTACACAGATTTGATCCTGACTGTCACCTATCATTCTTTTCCCTGATACAAATACAATCATCATTAAGTTTTACATATTTTTTCATGACAGTATCTCTTGGACCCATCTATTCCTTTTTGTTTCCTTTGACATCATTAGCTTAGACCAGGGTTACTGAAATAGTCACTAAGCAATTACCTTGGCCTCTGATTAACATCTTCAACCAATAGCATTGTCATGAAATCATTTTCCTACTTTTTTAGCCAATATAGGTTCCCAGTATAAGACTGAAACACACTGGAATGAGAAATGATTTCCTACTCCATTTAAACAACTCTTCAAAACTATATGTTCTTCAAAACCATCTATCCTATTGACTGACAAACTGAAACTCTAGTTTATATGTATGTATGTATGTATGTATGTATGTATGTATTTCCAGATGTTCATACACACACATACACACACAGATACACTTATTTTATCTTTAGGTATTCATATGTAGAGCATGTCAAAACATTTAAGTTTAAATTTTCTCCAATGTTCTAAGACTTCTTTACAACCTTTTAATGATCAATATCTCATTTATACTTACAGGTACATTACAGGCACTTACAGATACAATACATAGTACTTATAGCCCATAATTTTTAATACTGCCACAACACTGGGTGTTCCAAAGTTCTTACCTTTGAACTGCACTAAGATTTTTGGAACATGCTTCATGAAAGAGAATTGGTAAGAATTTAGATTTCTGTAATCAATTTTATCTTCTGTGATTAACTCAACAAAACTCATTTTAATTTCCCTCCTTATAAAATAGTATTTTTCCAATAAAATTAACTCAGAGTTCAATTTTGAAGAACAATGCAGAGATAGATGCCATCAAGTTAGCTCTGAGTAAAAATTGAGTATTTTCCCCCAAAATTTATTGTGGACTTTTAAAAATATGAACCTATATTTGACCTATTAGTCAATCAACATTTATCAAGGGATTACTATATACCAGATACTGTGCAAATCCTTAAGGACACACATACACAAAAGCAAGAACAAAAACAAACAAACAAAAACAGTCCCTCTCCTCAATGGAAGACACAACATGCAAACAACTATGGATTGTGCAAATAAGATAGAATGATCATCTAGGGAAAGCACTAGAATACTGGGAAAGACTTCTTTTAGAAGGTGGGATTTTAGCTGGAATTTAAAGAAAGCAAAAGAAACTAGGAAATAGAGGGAATGAAGGAAAAAACTCCAGGGTTTAGGAGCCTATGAATATATAGTGAGAAGGGAGATGGAGCTTTTGGGGAAAGGAACTACAGAGAGGCCTTTGTCAAAACAATAAATACCCTGCCCCCTGAAAGCTCTTACTTGCTAACTGAACCACACTTCTCTTTAAATGAGTATAGGACTGGCCCTGAAGGGATGGGGAAAATACACCCTGGAAAACTGGTCCAGGAATAAGTCCTTAGGAAGCTATAATCACCAGGAACTCTATTTCCCAGCTTACTTCTTAGGATGGCCACACTCCTTTAAAGAAAACACAAATAAATGGATGGCACCTTGGGAGCTTTGCTTTCCTCTCATATTCCTTCCTGTGTTTATCTTTATATCATAATACGAGAAATACTCTTTTCCTTTTTGATAGAAAAAAAAACCTTAGGGGAAAAGGTAAAAATTATTTTTTGACACATAACATGGCTTTTTGTTGTATGTGTTTCTTTTCCTTTGTTCAAGGAATAAGTAGAAGGGATAAAAAATATCCCAGAAAAGATTTCAAGGTTGATCAGAGGTATTCTCCTATGAAATGAAAAGAACTAGATGATTTTTGGCATACTTAGAGACAGGGAAAGGTGAATGTCTGTTCTCAGATTTCCCTTGGAAATAGGAAACCAAATTCACTGTACCCCGAATGTTGCTCTAACCTTTCTTTTAACCTTCATCTATTCAAGTTTTCTTACACTTCTGTTAAGATCTGTGAAATTTTATTATACTCCATTTCCTTGATTATTAATGTTATAATGTAAGACTAATGATTTTAGTATCTTGTAATGCTAAACTGAGAAATAAATTTTCCATAAAGAACAAGACATGGACTGTTTTTTTTAAATACTTAGCCACATCACAGAAACCAGAATTGTTTTTATAAGACCCATATTTATGACATTTCAGTGTATTTGGGCAATAAATCATTATTACCAAAGTCCCAATGAAGTATTTTTTATATTTACTGAAGTGCTACGTGTTTTTACAACTGCAGTAGACATGCAGGTAGACATAAGGCATAAGGAAGGAAATCACCATTTCCTGATTCTCAGAATACTGAAACAAGCACAGAACAATTCACGCAACCAGAAGAAAAATACAGAACTGTCTCTTCCAAGTGAGAATTTTTAAAATATTTCCTTAAATTTCAAGTCATAAAAATTAAGCTTTATAAACAACCTGAAAAGTCATGGAAAGGATTCCAGAATTTCAAGAAAGAACTAAATGACTGTTGCCATGGAATAATAATAATAATAACAATAATATGATTAATAATAATACAATCTTATTTATACAATGCTTTAGGGTCTACAAAACTCTTCCAAGATATTATCTTATTTGATCCTCACTACAACCCTAGAAGGTAGATACTATTATTATCCCCATTTTACAGTCAAGGAAACTGAGGCAGACAGAAGTTGTGATTTGCCCAGGGTCATGCAACTAGTAAGTGTCAGAGGCTATATCTAAACTGAGGTTTAACTGACTCAAGGTAAAATGCTCTAGCAGTAGGAGAAAGGAAGAGGGATTGCATTCTCCCAAAATATGTTTTACTAACTCTAATCAGAACATTACAATATTGTATCTGAGTTTATGGAACAGTTATAAAGATAGCCCAGCTCCCTTTGACTATTCCAGACTCAAAGCACATTCAAATATATTTTTCAATTTACAAATTTTGAGAATTATAAAGTTATGGAAAGACCATTAGTTTAAAACTAAATTCCTCAATTTGAATAGAATATTTGCTGCAAATGCCAAGCTAAAAACAGAAATGTTTCATTTGATTAGTAGAGAACATACATTGGTAAAATTAGCATTAGCATCTTTTTACCACTTTAGATATAGTATACCTGACTGCTCTCATATTCTTCTCCCTTATCTCTGTCTCTTAGCTTCCTTGGATTCCTTCAAAACACATTTCAAATATCACCTTTTGAGTCTATAAGAATGTCCTAGTTCCTACAGTTGTTATTGTATTTATTCTGTATATACCTCATGTGTACCTATTTTCTTACATATTATCTACCTCCATTAGATATAAGTTCCTTGAGAACAGATAATTGTTTTTGCCTTTCTTTGTAACATACTCTCCCCCTTACCCAATTTAGCACAGTGGCTAAAACACAGGAAGCACTAAATAAATGCATGATGATGGATCACTGATTGTATATATTCTGCAATGTCATATAAAGAACAGAATTCTGCTATTAAATCAGAACTTGTGGTTTTATTAGGCTTAGAACTTTCACCCCCAAAATTACCATTTGGATTTATGCTTAATCTTGGTCAAAAAACAAGGATTTTTTTAAACTAAAGAAAATTCATTTGGTCACTTTTAAGTTACTCAAGCATTTTTAAATTTTGTACTTCAGCCATTATAATTTATCTTAACAGGAGTGTAAAGAATGCTATTCTGAGTCTGAACATTAGACTGCAAGTCTAGTCTCTTGACTCGTAAAGTAGTGCCATATTTTGTGGTAGGAACATCCTTCATAATAACAAATACAAAATATAGCCCTGTGAGATAGGTAATTCAAGGACTGCTATATCCATTTTAAAAGATGGGGAAACTGAGGTTAAGAGAAATCAAATTAATTTGCTCCAGTTAACAAAGCAAATAAGGATTGGAAATAGGGCTTGAATTCAGGCTTTGAGGTTCCAAAGTTAGTATTTTCCTATTGTTTGATACTCTCAATTGTACTTCAGACCTTCCTGGATACTAGATCTAAATAATAATAATAATAAAATTTTTTAAAAAAGTTAAGTTTCAACAGCTTTAGTTCTTTAGTTTAATGGGAAAAGATTCTTTTTGGAAATGATATCACTCATCCATGTGCCATTAGGGATAAGTTTATTTTGACTCCCTTTATTGAAGGAGCCCCCTTAAAAGGAAGCATAGTCTTGGTCTTCTTGAGGAGGAAAGGAGTATAACATAAGAAATCCTTACTGGGCAGCAGATTTTTGGTTGCCCTCATTGTGGCACAGTGAGTTAGATTACAGAGAGAGATTTATGGATAAAATGAAGCTACTTGATGGTTACATTGTTGCCACCCAACCAGTTAAGCTCAACATTTGTTCATTTATCAGATATTTATTATGTACATGCACACATGCCCTATGCCAGGTCCTCTGGTGTTGTTTAGCTGTTCTCAGTTGTGTCTAACTCTGGGACCCCTTTAGGAATTTTCTTGTCAAAGCAACTGGAGAGGTTTGCTGTTTCCTCCTCCAGCTCATTTTACACATAAGGAAACTGAGGCAAATGGGATTAAGTGACTTGACCAGGGTCACACAGCTAGGAAATGTTAAGTGTTTCTAGGGCCTACACATAGGAAGTGTTTCATAAATATTTTATGACTGGTTAAAATTTATCTTGAATACTAATGCTAAATGGTTAACTTTTTTTTTTAATTAAAGCTTTTTATTTGCATAATGTATGTATGAGTAATTCTTCAACATTGACCCTTACAAAGCTTTCCATTACAAATTTTCCCCCCTAGTCCCCTCCCCTCCCTAGGTGGAAGGAAGTCCACTACATGTTAATTATTAAATGGTTTATTGCTAGCAGCTAGAAAGAAACAATTCAAATATCAAGGATCTATAATTAGAATCACACATGATTTGTCAGCCTCCACATTGAAGGATCGAAGGGCCTGGAACCAGATATTCCGAAAGGCAAAGGAACTTGGATTACAGCCAAGAATTATTAAATGATTAACTTTTGTTAAACTATTAGAATCAGCTAATAATAGGCCCAGAATTAGAAAGACTCATCTTCCTAAGTTTAAATCTCACCTCAGATACTTCCTAGATGTGTGACCTGGGCAAGTCACTTACTTTTGTTTGCCTCAGTTTCTCATATGTAAAATAATCTTGAGAAGGAAATGGCAAACCACTGCAGTATCACTGCCAAGAAAATTCCAAATGGGGTCAAAAAGAGCCAGACATGACTGAAATTACTGAACAGCAACAACACTGAACTACTACAACTGATCTCTATATCATTTAATTTCCCAAGTACATCAATTTTTATTATGTTTGAGACATGGGATAAGTCTGCCATATTTTCTGAATACTATTCTTAAACCAGTTTTATACAATAATTGGAACTTTAAACACAGAAAGTATTCCAAGTACTATTGTAATATTTCACCAGTGACAATATTGTCTTAAGAGCTGAAACTGAAGCATAAATTAAGCATAGTTCAACAAAAAAGTGTAATTAAAAAAAAACATTTTACTGGAAAAGCATTGATATGACTACAAGGGGGAAAACAATCAAACACTTTAAACTAAGTGGGTTTGAGTTTTCTTCTATTATAATAGTATCATTATATTTAATGATATTGTTAAATGGATCTTACATGAATATAGACAACTCAGAATTACAAAATAACCAACCATATTCTCTCAATATTCTCTAAGCCAATGTCTGGTTATAATTTTGGCTGAATTAATTCTTTCAGTAGCCATTATTTACAGCAATGAAGTAGTACTATTGAATGAAACTAGGGAAATACAACTTTTCTAAAACAGCAGTAGCCAAAATATTGGGGGAAAAAAGAACTCATTTAGCTCAATTCTTCCTTCCTATGATGAGACTAATTCAAGAGGGCATATATAATTATACACAAAGAAATAAATAAAGCTTTCTTTAAATAAAAATATAGGAACCCAATAACACCTCACTACTATGTAGTTGGTACTTGTTGGTACAGCAATTAACATTACGGTGAGGATTTCTATCAGAAATGGAGCATCTGCTGCTGTGAGAGAGATAAGATGTGATTGGGCATATGTGATTCACTCAGTTGTGCCCTGTTTGACAAGCAAAAAATAATCCATACTACATATACAGTAACACCTGAGTCAAATAAAGGCTGCCAATTTTATTGATCTGGAAAAATAATTAATAAATGAGGAACTTAATCAAGTAAACCACAAATTTATCATTTTTTCCAGCACTTTAGCAAATTTACTGAATGGGGTTAGCTCTTTTACAGTTATTCAGAATAATATGTGTATCTTATTGTCTTCTCTTCTTCCTTGCTGCTTCCTCTAACCTGTTTCTTACAAGCCTGTTCTTACTCTGGCTATCTGTTTTCAGTACATTCCCTTTCTCATAGCAACATAAAGATAATTTAATTCATCATTGCTTAAAGGAGATAAGTGTCTTCTGATGTGATTTGAAAACTCAAACATCTAGAAATTTCTTATTTCACCAATCCAATACATATTTTAATTGCACAGTATAGGAGTTTAGTAATTGCTCATTGAATTTATGCTTTGTTGTTGTTCTTAGAGCAAGTAACTTTTTTCAGTAATTCAGTTAGATTTTCTTTCTTAACACATATATTCTTTTTTTTTTTTTTTTTTTTTTTTTTTTTTT